>VXAL01008561.1:487134-532893 GCA_013399475.1 Chauna torquata | reverse complement strand
TGATCTTAAACAGCCTAATTAACTTTAAAAATGGAGGGAGGGACTGAAAGAGGAAGTACCAAGGCAGAAATTCTGAATCTGGGCTAATTGCTTTGATAATTAATATTATGTGACATGACTTCTTACCAGTGACAATTCTCCCAGTTTTAGCATGGCGTGATCTTGAGACCAATGAATCTTTGGCTGCAACATATCCTGGAGAATGCTTCCAAATCTGGTTCTCTTCTCAGAGTAGTAGTTGCTGGCAGATTTCAAATACTGGTAATACACACTTGTAGGAGTATGCTTTGGAGCAGCATCACCTTTCTGTGAAACTGGCTTACAATATGTTTGACCAGGAGAAGCCTCATCTTGAAACAGTTCTAGTTGCTCCTTAGAGTTAGGCTGTTCTTTTGAAAGAAATGGTGATCGTTCAGGATACGAGTTTATATTCTGCTCATTTGATTGAAGGATTGTTTTTAAATTCTCTGTCCACTGACCGGAAAGACGTTGTTCTTCTCTCTCAATATCAAGTACATTTCCTTCATACGATGATTCTTCCTCTTCATCATCCTCCATTCCCTCCTCCTCCTCTTTACTGAACTGAGTACTAAACTGTAAGCGCTCAGAAACTGATTGGAGAAGGGATAGCACAGAAGCATGGTCAGTGTTATCTTTAGATATTCCACTAGGCTGGCCTTCTGGTGACACGTCTGTGGACAGCAAGTCTTCTTGGGAGCTGTCATCTTCATATATTGGAGACAAAGAGAAAGGATATATTCTATAGCGCTTAGCCTCCACGCTCAGAAATGACTCTGAGCTATGGTTCTCTGTTGCTTCATTCAACTTATTAGCCTTTCCATAAAGATAGGCTGGCTCACGTTTATTCTTTGCTTTTTCACACATTATAAGATGACCTATACTATCCAAAGGTAGATCAGAAGAAGAAAGTGAGCTAGTTTGCATATCATCAGTTGAGACGGATTTGTTCTCAGTTTGAAGGGCGCCTTCATAAATGATAGTAAAAGAACTGTTTTCCCATTGCTCAATTAGTGGAGAAAAGCCTGAAAGATTCATCGATTCCTTCATGTCATTGCTGCAATCCAGACCATTTCCTTCAAGTTGATCACTTCTCTGCATGTCTTGATCCTTCATTTGTACCTCTTTTAGATTCTCATTATTTTGGGCAAAGATTGTGTTGAAGCAGTATTTCCCTTCACTGTGCTCTCCAGTAACAGGCAATTCAGATGAAATGAACTGTGTATTTAATTCAATACTAACCAGTGTTGTCTCACTTGCCCCTTCTGCTAGTTCCTCTTTACTCTCCACTACCTTTGAATCTTCTAGGGTTGCTTTTACTTGTGCAAATACTTCTGCAGCCTCTCTGCCACAGTGTTCATGCAGACTGTCCTCTGCACTGCTTTCCAGAGAACCCTGAGGACATCTTTTGTCTTTGGACTCACTCTGCATGCTCATACTTTCTTCGTTGGGTACAAAAGACAAATTAACATTAACAGTTGGCAGCAGTGTATACTCTGGCATATCTGTATTATTGCATGAATCTTTTAGTTGCAA
The DNA here is from genome assembly GCA_013399475.1 of Chauna torquata. Classification (NCBI taxonomy): domain Eukaryota; kingdom Metazoa; phylum Chordata; class Aves; order Anseriformes; family Anhimidae; genus Chauna; species Chauna torquata. The sequence goes on along the minus strand of VXAL01008561.1, from coordinate 531,339 downwards.
TGGTAGAAGCATCTCTTCAGTCACAGCAGCATCCCTGTTCATTAAACGTAAAGACACATCAGATTTTCTACTAGTTGCTGATAATCCAGCTTCACCACACATCTCTGCTGCAGCCAGATGTTCATACACCTTTTTATCATGTTCCTCTTTTGCTAGTATCACAAGGGATGATTCTGGCCTTGCTGAACTACCAGCAGGTGGAAATCCATTTGTTTGACATGTAAATGCATTATTTGGTATCTTTTCACCTCTTTGGGGCCAACCTGTGCTGTTTTCCATACTATTTGGAAGCAAAGGAGGACATGAGCAATCTGCCTTTTCACAGTTTATACTTACATTCTGAGCTTCCACCTTCCCTGTTGGTTCTTTGATTATTTCCTGTGCTTTGGCAGATAGATTACTATCCAGGTTTAAAATCTTTGGAGTTTCAGCCTTAGGTTTAGGCTCAACCTTTTCAGAATGCCTTTTACTATCACTGCCTTGCCTCTTATTGGATGCTAGTTTTTGTTTGGCTGAGTTAATAACTTCATCAATTATTTCTTTTGCTTTTACTGCTAGTGCACTATGTAGGTCAATTTCACCAGGGACATAAGATGGTATCTTTTCATCTTCATTATTTGTATCATGTGTTTCATTTCCTGTAAATGAACATGAGCCTCTTCTACTGCTCTTGTTAAAATGTTTCAATGAATGCAGAGCTGACTGGATTTCTTCGGCTTCCAGCTGCACAGTTCCACTATCTTGATCATTTAGAATATCTGTATTTACTAAACTATCCTTGCTCCCACAAACCTGGCAGACACCAACAGCTTGTTTTGCTATTATTTCCTCTATAGCCAAGTGTAAAACTGAGTCCACTATTTCCTCAGCTTTCTTAAACAAAAGAGCAGCATCTTGGAATTTAGTGCGTTCTCGTCCTTCCCCATAAGTAGCTTTCCATACTTTCTCAAAATAGAGCTCATTTGACTCTGTAGGTGCAGCAGCTGTTTGGTCATCTGTTTCAGAAAGGGCTTCTGAGATACCAGAAGCCTGGTTACAAAGATTCACCTGTTCCACAGCATTTCTGCTCATCTTCTCAGTATGCACTGAATCAGACGCTATTTCCAAAGTTTTCGAAGGACAGTGGGGTGATGGCATTGCCTCTAACAAGAGGCAGCCATCAGCCTGCTGTGCAGACGATACCTCCTCTGCCCTATCACCAGCTCTGTGACCAGAGGAATTACTGTTCTCCTCAGCAATGCCCAATGTTTCCAAGGAAGAAATGGAAAGGTTCAAGGCTTCTTTGGATCCCAGAGTAGGTGAAGTGGGCCTGGGGATGCAAAAATCCCACATGTCTACTTCAGCAGCAAAATGATGGTGCATAGCTGGGGTAAATTCAGGTTCCAGAGAAACAGCTGGGCACGAAGCTCTTGGATCTTCTAAGCAAAGTGGTGTCTCGGTCATCCTGCCTTCAGGGATTATTCTCCTAGACTCAGCACTCAGAAAAATACAGCCATCCTGTTTGGAAGCAGCAGACCATCTAGCAATCTGGCCATTTTCAGAATTAGTGGCAGGAGAAGGCATTTTTCCTTGGTTGCCAGATGAAGAATAAAGCATTGTGGGTGATATCCTATGCTTATTACTGTTTTCATTCTTGGAAGAACTATTAATATGTCTATCTTCAGAACTAGGTGCAGATATAGAAATGATGTCTACATCAACATCTTTTTCACAGATGATAGGGGAATGGTTGGTCAAAGGTCTCCCTCCACATCTCAAGGCAGAATGAGAAACCTCCAGATTTTTTTCTTGCAATTTAGAAATACGAGAGGAAAGTTCAGAAATGCAATCCTTAGATTCTGAAGGAACAACAGCCGTCTCGTTCATACCAGCCTCGTTGATTTTAGAAGCAGCAGGAGTAGGATCATCTGTCCTGTCAATGTTAACTAAAGAGCAAGGTGCAGGCTTTGCTGTGTTATCTTCTGCAAGTATGACTAATGCTTTTGCAGGAATGTCTTGCACAGTTTTAAGGGAAACAGTACCAAGGTCATGGACAGGAACTGAATTTTCTGAGAGGCTCATATCTACAGGCTCAAAGGATTTGCTCTTCTCACATTCAAGATCAGGAGGAGAAACAGTGTCTCTCACATCTTTTAAACTGACTCCTCTTTTCACTATAGTTTTATCTTCAGACTTGCAACTAGGATGAAAAGAAGCTGAGCAATAGTTTTCGGTTTCAAAAGAAGGCTCATAAGTAACAGAGAGAGGTGCTGTCAGCTCATCAAAGTTAGAATTCACACCTTCACACTCATGTACACATGACAACACATCGGCAAAATTTTCCACTGCAACCTCAGACAAAACCTCTATTTTTTCTAGACAAGGTGAACCAGGCTGTTGTGTGGCAGTATCCTTAGAATTCTCTGCAAAGATTAATCGGTGTTCATTTTGTACATGCATTGGTTTCCCTAACTCATTCAGTTCTTCATTACAAGTCTCCTGGTCCACGATTGTATCTTTATCACTTTTAATAGTTAACACTGAAGCAGTCAGATTACCTGTGGCTATGCACTTTTCTCCTCTGTACTCCATGCTAAGTGGAGTGGGTATTTGTCCATTAAGAGGTAAAAGAACAGTAGCGAGAAAGTTCTGTGGATTTTGCTCTCCTTCTGCAGCTGCTACAACTTCCTGTGCATCGCTTTTCATTGGATCACTACCTTTACTTGCACTATCTGTATGCTGATCTGCTTGCTGCTGAAATGTAGTGGTACTGGAATGAAGCATCTGGATATCTGACATTAGCTCTGAGTGGTTATCCATTTGATGATTACAGCAATATTCTCCCTTGTTTACCCATAGTTCTTCATTAACTGTCTTACTTGATCTGGGTGACTGTAAACAATCACATTGCATTTTTTTGGTGGACTCCTTATTAGATTCTTTACTAAAATTAATTTCTTTATTACAATTAGAAGTGGCATTTTTGTCCATGTGAAACAGAGCTTCTGCTTCTCCCAGCAGTCCATCTTCTTTTCCAACCAAATTGTTTGCAGAACTCATTTTAAGGGAATTGGTAATCTGAGAAGTGGAATTGGTTAGGATCTCACTGTTTCTACTAGATGACAATAATGAATCCAGTGAATATGTCCTCTTAATTTTTGTTGCTTCCAAAGCTGGTGTATGTTTTAAGTCTACTTCATGAGATGATTCAGTAGATGAAGCTGAGGCATTTGGAGTTATTTCATGCTTACTGCTACCCAAGCAATGCTGAGCTTTACCAGACTTTTTCAGCTCTCTTTTAACTGTTGAAGAATTTACTATGACATCATCTTCATGATCTTTACCCTCATCTTCTCCATTTTCTTTTATTAAGTGTCCTGATTTCAGAGAGACGGTTGTTTGAATTTCTGCATTTCCTTTGACCATTGAAGCATTTCTGTTCTCAGTATTTTCTTCTTTTTCAGCCGTTTCTGATTGACTCTTCAGTAGCTGCCTAATCCTTGCAGAACCTCGATATGTTGCATAAGTGACTGCGGGTGCTTGTCGTTTCTCTTGTATCTGCCTGTAACAAGGAGCATCATTATCAGCATAAGCCAAAGTATGTAAACAGCTAGTGTGATAATAATAAAGGTTAACAGAAACTGTAAATGATGTACATTACCGTTTTCCTCCAAACGCTAACACAAACTGTAGACTGTATGCAACACTACTTTCCTCCTTCTTCTGCTCCTTCTAAATACGGATTTCTGTGACAAATTATATATATACTATCTTTTATTGAAAAGAAGCCAACTTAAACTGTAAGCAAGAACTAGATGTTGCTATAAACAACTTCCATCATTTGCTTTCTACTGGACAACGGAATTGTTATTTAGAAAAGCCACTGCAAGTCAACATTTGCAATGACAAAAATAGGCATACTTTTGTGAAGACGTTATACCCTGCTAAAACAGGCCTATACCTTAATACTTAAAAAAAAAAAAAACAATTACTGTACTAACGTTCATTAAAATACTGAACTGAAATTTGAATTTTTACCTAGAATCTCATTAAAGTGGCAAAGAGCAAGAATAGGGTAAGCGGAACACATGGAGAAAAGAAAGTATACAACAGTGGATGTTTTCTGGACCATAGGGTAGAAAGGAAAGAGAGTGAAAGCAGATTAGCTAAAAATGAAGACTGCATAAATGCTAGAAGAAACGCAAACATGAGAAGCCTAGAAATGTGACAAGGAATTGGTAGATCCAGTCATTCATCAACCTTACATTTAACAGCAAACAACCAAACAACCCCCACCCCCCTGCCAAAAATAAACCACCACCACAAAACAATCAAACAAAAAATCCCACCCTAACGCAAAAAATAATGAAAAAAGAATCACCATGGAAAAATCGTGATCCTGATCTTTCACTGCCCTTTCTGATATTCTAAGGATAAATTCAGAGCCTGCCACTTTCAATTTTCTTAAGAAGCTTCTGAAGAACTTTCTGAAGAAAGTTTTTCTTCTTTTTTAAAATTAACCAACACGATAAATGCTCGCCTTCCCTTCTAATGCTTCTCTCCTGTCCCCCAATTTCTTGTTTAAAGAATTCCTGCAAAAATAGGGCAGTGACGATATGTACGTGAACTTCAGCTTTTTACCTTAGAGCAAAGCAGACAATCAGACCGTGCTTAAATTCTATTTTGCCTTAGCTCCCACCTAAACTAAGAACAAAATCTTTCAAACACTTATCGAGTCTGACCCTGTATGCTACCACACTGGCTGGAAGTGGCAGTTCACCTACCTCGGAAATTGCCATACTCTTTAGAAGAGTCCCTTGAAAAATAGAGTTAGCTAAGATTTTGATTCTAATATGAAAGCACTTCACTAGCTGAAAAGTATCTTAATAGCATTTTCAAAAGTTCTTTGCAGCTTACCATTGGTATTTTATCAAGAAGTTATTACAGCTATAGAGTTGAAGACAAATAATTTAAGCATGATATAGTATATGAATTCACTATGGAAAACTGAACAACAAAATAAATAATTTTGTTTATTTGAGTATCATTGAGCAACTATAGCTTCAAATATTGTCTGCATGGACTTTAAGAATGCATTCTCTCAATAGGTACAGAAGAAAACAAAAAAAGGAGTGGATTTACCAATCTAAAATAGAATCTCTTCTCTGTCAAGCTTTTAGACACCAAGATTCTTATTTCCATACTAATTTTATTTTGAAGAGGGAACTTAGTACTATTTAAAATTACAGGTAAACTCCCTCCTTGTGCAGTATTTGGACATGCAAAGGGTACAAGTAAACTAAAAACAAAATTATTCGTATGCATGCATAAATATTAAAACAGACATATAAACACTCATTTATACACACGCTTTATGTGCCAGGTGTATTCAGGCTAATGCCAAGATACTAGAATATGGGAATTTAGACATGGTGAGAACTGGAAAATGAAATTTCTGTTGGGGATTAAATACACTGTAATCCCTGATGCAGGCTACAGCAGAATCTCAGTGTAGGGTTTACAGGAAAGTCATATATAAAAACCATGTGTCCCAAGCATTTGTAAAGCTAGATCCATTTAGCGTTCTATACTACTCTGGTTTCCAGAGACTCCAACAGTGGTAGCTGCTAAACATCACACACACACCATTTAAGTTGCTATTTTCAGCAATCACTTCTCTTAAAAGAAGTATACATATTTCTGCTTGGAAGAAAACAAAACACGGAGAAAGGGTAGTAGAGAAAAAATAAATTATTAGGGTTTTTTTTGTTGTTTTCCTTATTAAAAAAAAATTACATTATTTTCCACATCCTCATAGCAAACTGTCTTCTATATTAGAAAACATTTTCCAAAGCTCCAGATATCCTAAAAATCTTAGGTGAAGGAATTGCTGAGTTCTTTAGTACACGATATTCATTCAGCATCAAAATAGGCATAGCCATAATAATTAAGTCTGAAAAATTTAAGACTTGATCATGTTCTCACTCAGAATTAACCTCTCTGGGTATCTTCTCCCATTTTGGTTAAGTCGCAATGGAATCAAAATGTTTTAAGTAACCACTATTAAGATTTTAAAAAAGATCCAACCATCAGTTCTCCCATACTTTGGTCAACCTCAAATATAAAAGTCAGTCCACAACAGTCCTGAATCCAGATAAAATTTCTTTTAAGAAAACAAACAGAACAGAGGCACACACCAATTCTCCAAACAAGTTTTATGAATTCTTGAAGAGGAAAACCATAATGATATGTGTTTAAAGTGAGCTTGTTAAATGGTATTGCAAGGTACTGAACACTCATTTCCACCACAAACAAGGCATTATTTTGAATAAACTGCTCAATAACAATTAATTTTTGCTGAGCGTCTTTCATTTTGCAGCTGGTATTTTGTCTGATATGCAGTGGGAAGGATTCAGAATTTATCTGTAGTGCTCTGACACCAACCTGGAACATACCTTTGTTTGTCTCCCACACCCAACTTTGCCTTCAAATTTCATTCATGAACTCAGGAATTCTTAAATTGAAAACATCCAGAAATGGGATGAATAGGTTAATTTTAGACAAGATTGCCTACAGAGGGATGAAAAGGAGAACCTAGCATGAAGGGGTACTACATTTACATTGACTTGAGCTACAGATCCCCACTAGGGCTTCTACCATTTATTACACACGGTCAAGCAAAACAAATACACACAGAACTTCCTTCTTGCCTATAATGTGCCTTTTATCATTTCTCCTAATTCTTTTTGCTTTCCTTTTGTCTTCTGAGGGAATTTTATGCTCAGATTGATGATTTGTAGTTGAAATCTGAGCAAGACTCAGAGCGATGTGCCCTACGGAGCTCTGTGCACAAACCCAATCCTGAATAGCAGTGGCTACAGCACCACTTCATCCTGCACAGCCTCATTCTGTGGTCAGCCTCTGTCAGCGTCTCCTGCCATACAGCTTTGCTTTCCTGCAGACTCACCTCTTCCAAGAGTTTCTGCACTGGATTTTGTTTTAAAAAGGAACCAACCTCTCCTCCGCAGACATGGCAACTTAGAGATCTCTGACCTTTAAGTGAGAATTTGCTGCTCAGCATATTATAATAATTTTGTTAACAGACCTTTTATTCCTACTACATTAATTTTTAAAGCACACAGAAGCATTTGCAATCTGAACGCTCGCATGCAAGAAGACATTTAAAAAAATGAAAACCTATGCTCCTATGTGGCAGTTGCAATTCGGTTGGCTTGCTCTAAATCTTGCTTTAAGTTTTATGAAACACATTAAGAGCCAGCTCTGTCATGCAAAATCATTTTAAAATGTCACTAGAGACTTGTTTCACAGACATTTAAAGTAACAGTTCATTTCTGATCATCAAAAGAATACATCACTTCACAACTTACCTTAAAAACTCTTTGCAAATTTTTTTTCCAATTCATATGAGGATACAGATGAAAGCCTGATTACACACAGAACCTAGTGTGTAGTTCTGTCACACGTCAAATACTGGGAGATTCCTTCTTTTCCTTCTTAAGAGAAAGCTATTCAATTCCCTACAAAGCCTAAATTCAGTTTCACAGAAGACTGTTTGACAGCAACAAGAGAAGATGTCGACATGAGTTACGTTACATTTGTCTAAAGTAGGTGCTTGTGGAGATCTCTTCTATTCTGGAAGAGAAATAAAAAGTTCAAGGGGGACTAACTCAAGGAGAGGAGGGGTACATCTTCTGACACATCTTGTATGACAGACATCTTGTATAACTTGCCCCAGAAGTGGCATTAGTTATAAAACAAGCTTGTTGGTTTTGAAGCCCTCAAGCAGGAGGAATCCGACTACCCTGGAATGCCTTGTCTCAGTGCATCCATAAAGACTGCATTATTTGCATCTTTTTCAAGTGTATGTCATTAAGTTGGTGGTGACCCCTCATACTTGCACCATATATAAAGCAGAAAGCAGACACCTCTAGACTATTTTCAAAAAGAGCCAGGAAGATCTCTCAGTATGATACAGCACTACATGGATACAACACCTCAGGTCCCCAGGCAGCACAGCTTCATTTGCACAGCCTGGCATCCATGCTAGAAAGCCCTTGTGACCAGCACATGGCTGAGCTTCGGACTCACCAGCTCAGGCTCAGCAGTGCCAAAGCACAAGCATACTGCTAGCTGGCCTGATTCGGCAGCACATAACCCTTGGATCTCCCAAGACATGAAACGGCCATTTTTCCCCCCTCATACGTCACTCTTCCAGGCATGTTCTCTCCAGCCCAGCCATTTCCTACTTTTTCAAGCTTACAAACACGTGTTTTCCCTAATCTCCTTTTATGAACCTCTCAGAAGTAGCTCCCAGACCAGAAAAGTCTGCAGGCTACAGGCTGAAAACCACTGCTCTAAATCAGCATGTCTCTTGTGGTTCCTGTCTACCCCTTCCTAATTATTTTTAAATTATGCTATTGTTTATTTTATTTTTTTCCACTTACCTTTTTTCTACTGCTTACTTAACTGAAAACTTTTTAAAAATTATGTTAACATCCTCTGTCTGGAAAGAACTATCTTAAAGTCAATCTGAAAAACCTCCTGGTTTACTCCAACTTATTCAGCTATCTGGTTTCTACAGTCATGTCAGGTCTTTATAAATGGAAAAAGAAAAGCCTTATTGAAAAAAAGCCACTGTTGGCTAACTGAAAAGTTGCCATATACAACTTAGATCAGAGAAAATGATCTTCTAGCCAGAGGGGACAGCTTCATGATTTAAATCTGGAGTTTGAAATACCTACTGTCCTGGGACTTCACATTTGCATATTCCAACAGGTCAAAAGTTTGGTTTGAACACAGTGATTTGTACACAGTTGATTTTGCAGGAAATTTCAAAGCTAATGTTCCATAAGGACAATTAAGAGTCAACGACAATTTCAATAAAAACAAATGTTGCCTCTGTGACCTCAGAAGGAATGTTTTTCCTTTCCCTGGCTTTTCATGGTACCGTTTCTTGATTACCTTCCACATCTGGGAAAGCAGCTGTACTCTGCAGCCAGAAAGAAGAGACAACAGATCTAGGCTTACCCAACATCAGCAGCTGCAAGACGCAGACCAGCAAAAGATCACTCCTAGCACTTCACTGCCCTTTTTCCCCAGTAACCAGCAGCGGCAGACCCTTCTGCCCCATAGCTGTGGGAAGTATGAATGCATATACACCTGCTTGCCACTCTCGCCCCCCTACACTGCATGTAGTTCAGCCAGCTCCCCCTCTGCCAGGCACTCAGATATGCAGGTGCTCAAGACCTGCCTTGTCTAGGGAGCAGGGAGTGGGGACAAGCATGTCTCCAGGCACAGAACCATGAGAGGCTGGAAAGGACCATAGGAGATCACCCAATTCAACACCCACTCAGAGCAATGAGGTCAGGGTGCTCAGGGCCTAATCCTGCTGCCTCTGAGGATGTCTTCAGGATAGGAACCCTGTGCACATACCCCATGGCATGTGACCCCCTCACAGTAAATATGCATTTCCCGGTATCAGAACATCCCAAATTCCTGTTGCCTTTCCTCCCAAGAGTGCACATCTCTGAGAGGAGTCTGCCTTCATCTCCTCTAAAGCTCCCTATGAGACAGCTGAGGGCAGCAATAAGGTCTCCCCTTGGCCCCTTCTCTTCTTCAGGCTGAAGAAAGACAGTCCTTTTAGCCTCTCCTCATGCATGATGATGAATTAAAGGTAGGACATCCCTCTACTCTCAAGCAAGCATGTAGCTTTGGATGTGTTTGACTTCAGGATGCCTGACACAAAGCGACTGTTCTTCTCTTTCACATACACGGATGCTAGCAGGAGCTAGGCAGATCAACAGGAGATTACACTATAAACTGCCTCTGAGCATCACGCAGGTGCTGGGCTCACTCTGAATGGGCGACCAAACATGACTTTATATTCTAGCAGCCCGCCTGCATGCTTAAAGCATGAACCCATCAATATCATCCCTCTGATGCTACTTGCCACCCCAACAACAGTAAAGACAAAGGTGTGAAGAATAAGCCCTTATTGGCAAATAAAGGCCAAGAAAGTCTGAACAATTACACACAGGTACAAAGAACTCCTGAACTTCAAAACAGCACTGTAAAATTTCTAAGAAACAGACTCTATTAATTACTATATTGCACAGTTCGTTAACCCAATTAAAAAAAATAATCAGTGGAAAAAAACAACATAGAGTTAATTTTCAACTTAATTAATTTAGCTCAATTTTGCATCATGCCTCTGTTATGAATTACTCTTCACCTAGAAGCTTTCATCCTTCTGAAAGGCACAAATCTCTCTTTCGGTGCCAGGAGACACTTTTCCTCTGGCCCACATCCCAGCTCCGGGCTGGGAAGTTCCCGGTGGCGAGGCCTGGGCCTGTGCTTCTCCTGCAGCAGAGTCCCAGCACTAATCCACCTGACTCTTGGAACGGGTTGCTAAACCCCAGCACAGCCCTTACCTTCACAAGCTCTTAGTTCACCCACAGAGGCTTTGGCTCTCATCAAAATTTGAGAGTCAAATTTTGATGAAAAATAGGTTCATGAGCAGGTAGCTTGTTCAAATCATGGTGTACACAGAGGTGTGTCTAGAAGAAAAGATTTAAGAAAAATGAAGCCCTCTGTTATCTTACCGAATGCTAAATCCTTCCACAGGAGCTTGGGTATACCCTTCTGATCACTGCTGGAGGTCTCCCTCCACAATTCACCTCGAGAATTAGTGGCAGGATGCCACCAGCCTTATCCTTCCCTGGGGCAGCCTTCTAAATCCATTTTGGGCCATATTTGGTGGTCCGAGAAGGGCAGAGCTCTACCCACACCATTTACTCCCCCCTCGAGGTGTAGCAGGTTGCTCCCAGCAACGACTCGCCATCTGTTTGAGCACCAGCAACTGAACAATGCTGCACTTTCACGGTTGGCTTCTGAAGGCAGAAGCCAGAAAGCCACAGGAAGAGCAATTCCCACATCCCTCTCCTCCCTTCCCATCTCCCTCCCCAGGACACCTACCTCCGCCCCCCACTCCTCCTTGTGCTGCCACAAGTGTCTGCACAGCAAATTGCATCAAGGATGTATTTGTCTCTACAAGGGGAATCTTTGTGCAGGTATATTATAATTGAAGTAACTAATATGGCAGTCTTTTCTTCCTTTCACTGTGATCACCCAACAAATGCTTTCAAAGATGGACAGACACTGTTATATTGTGCGCCCAGTTGTGGTTTAAAGCATGCAGGTGCTGTATGTAAAATAGGTCCTCAGCAGGCAATTAGAGAGAAGGACATGGCTCTGATCACAAGATGAATTTGATTTCAGCAAATGCCACACTAGCTTTCCCGCTTTTCTACATTATTCCTCAGGAGTTAGCTGGTAAGACCACCACTTGGAATTGATTAAATTTCAGTTCATCTACTCTTGATTCTGTGCCAAAGGCACCGTTGAGAAAGATGAATGCTGCTACTACTGACTGAATCACAACCACAATACACCATCAGACAAATTAATGGTTGCGTTTCTGGATCACCACAAGACTGCATATGACTAGTAATACAAAGGTGAATGACAAGCTCTGAAAGAGACACGTTAACCAGATTTATCTGAAGGATTTTATCATCTGCATTTCTAACAGAGCAAAATAAAAGGATAGTCTTTTTGACAGTACTGAGATGGGAAACACTGTGCAATTAGATGCGTAGCAACTGGTTTTCTAGACATTACAATCCAAAAACCCCAACCCTCACAAAACTCAACAATCTATAACCTAGTATGTCTATACCTGGTCTCAAATTTGTCTCTCCTCTAGGCTACCTGCCCTTATGAATAAAATAGCTGGCAATGCTCTAGCTAAACTATGATGAGGACTTGGCTCCTGGTAGGGTGCAAAGTGTAAAAGCAGACTGTTTTGAACATTGCTTTTGAAATCACCTCCTCTCATCCTCCACTTACAGTTATGAAATCCTTGCAGTTGTGGGTTGCGAGTTCTTTCTCACTTCCAAGTCCACAAGGTTATAACAGAAGGGAGAAGTCAGGATCTTAAATATTTTGTTAAATTTGGGTATTAGCATCTTAACCAATGGTCTGGATTTTACAGTGAAAACAGTCAGAGTTTTCAACAACTTTTCATCTCATCAATCAAGTTCAGCAATGCAACAAGGCTTCTTGCTGACCTCCAAAACAAGCCATGCAATTTCACAAGTGCTGTTGTTAAGCATTTCACTATACACAACATCCACTTATTCTTACTGGACTTTACAAAAAAATAAAAAAAACAACATATGAGAAGACAGGCAAATGGCAAGCAGTCAACAGAAAAGATCTGGGCCATCACTCATATAATTTATATACTTTTTTTTTTTTCTGGGTAAAAAAAAGTTGTTAGAGTTATGTTCTCAGTCACCTGTAGAGTGTACTGCCTATTACCATGACCGGCACTCTTGAGAATATGGTAGGTACATACTGCAGGAAGTCCATTTTCAGGAGCCTTAGGGAAATAGCCTCAATTTTGAAGCCAAATTGCTGCTTGTTTAGTTAAAGGCAAGAAAGATAATGGGGGCAAAACTATGCTTTGTGTTTGTCACCTACGTTACGAAATCTTGATCTCTCTCACAGAGACTTTCAGTGGTGAGAAATTAAGCGAAGTGCATCTCCACTGTTTCATTGGTTTTACTTTTAGGGCTTATTTCATCAATTAAAAGATGGCTTTTATCTTCATTAAGAAGGAGTGCAAAGGCTAAAATTAAACTTCAACTTTCTGCTTTTATACTTACACCTCAGCCACTGGGGACTAAAGATTTTTCCGCACATAGTAGCCCATACCTTGTCTTTTTCTTTCCCACTTAGAGCCAAATGAGCGCTATTTTACCACTGGATTTTACTGTCCTCAGCCCTTCATCATCAACCTTTTACAGAAGACGGCAAGCCCAATTGCTTGCTTCACTTCTCAGTGGCAAGGAAATCTTCAACCATCCCAGACAACTGGAAAACTAATGGATGCAATAACTGGAGACTTAGCCAGCCCAACTCTCCTCACCCACCTTCACTGCTGCAATTATTACATTACTGTCCACAGTAATTGTTGCCCAGAGACTTTGTCCCCTTTATCATTGTTTTGTCCTCTATGCTTCTCCTTTACCACATGCCACTGTCTGGATTAAAGGACCAGAAGCCCTTAGGGTACAATTACCACTCAGCCAGCCAGCCAGCCAGGGGGATGGAGAAATAATGTGGCCTACACATTCTGTCCCTCGCAAACATGCACTCCACAGACTGAGTCCACGAATTCCACTCTGTTGGCTCAAGGCCTGGAAACTCAAGTCTCTACCACAGGCCAGGCCTCCTACCGAAGGCAGAAGTAACCTCTGTCTCCAGGTCAGAGGAGCCTGATTTCCTTGTATTTTGCAAAATATTGCTTTAAGGATATGAGGTGAATAAAGTTGTCTGGGTAGATGCTCTAAGATTAGTTGATACGTATTAACTTCTGAAAGTTAAAAAAAAAAAAAAACACAACACCTCTCATGAAGATTATGCAATCTAACAACTGTTCCTCTTTCACTTCTTGTTGTAGCCTCCTCTCTAACCAGAGATAACCTCTTATTTATTATTTAACAGTAGTTTAGAATTAACAAATTCATTTAGAATGTTCCTCATGACAAAGGAAACAGTTACAAGATTAATAGTACATGCTTGCAATGGTCTTCGATATTCGTAAAGCCCTAGGTTTCAACTTGTCTCTGAAATATATGTTAAAATCATGCTTTAACATAACAATCAATGGAATCAATAGTGTCTTTGAATATGTGTGGATCACCAATGTGTCTCATCTGTCTGTTGAGACCCAACCCTCAACAGATTAGCAGAAGACCATGTTCACGCTGCCACTTTCCTTCATGGTATCCACAGACCATCCTATTCCTTTGTGCTACATCTTTTTCCCCATGGCTGTTCATATGTTTTTAGTATCTGCATCTAGTTACTTCTCAGTACTTTCTACAAAACTATCAGGCCATCTGTCAGCAATCAGGAGTACTTTTACTGTTTAACTATGTTAAATGAAAGTTAGTTAGTTAACATTTAGTAAAGAAGCTAGTACTGAAGAGATGAAAACCCTGCTCTACATCCTTTAAACTTTTATAAACTGTAAGAAAACAAAAATGACATAATCACCTCCATACCATAAAAAAGAGGTATTCTTGATCTGAACTTTTTAAAAGGTAAACAGTGCAAACCTCTGCTTCCACATTGTTGTTTCAATTTCTCTTCAATAAATTGCTTCAAAAATACAGTTCACATTGTGTAGTCAAGGCAGAGAAAAACATACACAGAAGTCACACAGAGTTTGTCTAACTTTTTAGTATACTGAGCTGAAAAGGGCAGAACATACACTGTACTTTTCAAGTTTAAACAACAAGTTTAAAAGGAAAATGACTGTTTTAATGCTTGTCCAATTTTATAACAGCTACATTTACAAGTCAGTTTCTAGGAAAAACTTCATTTTGTATATACACCAGCTCACTCCTACCTTCAAATCAGTAACAGACATTTTTATTTTCTTGCCTGACTACAAGACAGGTAAATCATACAGAGAAAATCTACACTGATTTGCCTAGGTTGTCTAAAGATATAGGCCAATGTTAAAATATGGTCAATTGCAAATGCCAGCTCCATCTTCGATTTCAATAAAACTCAAAAAATAATTGTACAAAGCAAGCAGGTCACTTCAGTGAGCTAGTACCCATACCTTCTGAACTCTTCAAGCTTTTATTAACGCCATATGTATAAATACACATTGTTCTGAAGACTGAGACCATCTGACCTTCTCAACTGTGCACACAGACCGCCCAGCACCTCATTAGTTAGTGCTCAACATCTACTCAAACGCAGCAGTATAAAATGAACAGAACAACAAAAAAAACTCAAGACATTGTCACTCCCCCTGCTCCTAGTCACAGACCTGTAAGCATCAAAAAAACTGGAAAGTCAAACAAAGTTCCTTTGTATACTTTGAAAAGGCAGCAGAAGCGAGAGGTTTCCACCCGGAAGGAAAGATGTGCGCTGGCTCCTTACAGCATCATCCAGGGGACTGGGACAAAAGAGAAAGACTAACTTCTTTGGAGGTGGCTACGGCTGCCTCTCAGCTACTCCTCCTCTGATGGCTCCGATTGCCATGTTGAGTTGACCACATTTGGGGCCTTGAGCTGAATCTCCAATATTCATAGTCATCCGTATAGACAGGAGAGACTGAAGGTAAATTACAAGAGTACAGCAAATAAGCAGATTGACTGTCGTCAAAAAGAGTGAGGAAAAACTGCACAGAGGATAGATTGCCACCATAAGCTGAGTAATACAATCGATAGCTGTGTGTGGAGAGAGTGAGAAAAAGAGCAAACTGAAAAAAATACAGCAGAAAGCACGTTACAATATGATATGGAAGAAAGTACATGGAATGAAGTAAAAAAGTGAGAAACAGCTGTTAATGTCTATTGTCTTTTTTAACTGTGCATCTGCACAGCCCATGGCATTATGGAATGCAACTTCACCTTTGGTTTCCAAGAGCACACAACAAAAACAGCAAACAGCAGTGAGAGACTGATGAAGCAAGCCAGCCTGCTGAACATCTTTTAAGAAACACAGTTTGTTCAGAAACTAGACTGAGTAACATAATGCACCTACGCCTCTCCAGACAACAACTAAAGTGAGGAGAAACTTTCTTATACACAGACCAGTGAAGTGGTTATGGGCTGCAACTTGCACTTTGGAAAAAGTGTCAGTCAGATGTGTGCTAGTACATTAAGAATCCATCACAAAAACTGGTTGACTGTCACAATCTGACAAACCCAAAGAGTACTGAAGAGAACACAACCACTATAATTTCAAATTACAAACAGTACTGTATTCTGGGGGTGGAAATACAGTCTTAGGCTCGCCTGAATAGGTAACATCCCCTATCCATACCCTGATCAGCCATTACATTTATAATATAAAGGTGAATGACAGATGCCCGAAATCATCAATCTATTGAATAATAAGGACAGAGGGCTGGAGATATCCCCAGTATGGAAGCAAAATTCATTACGCAGCTACTCTGGGAATCTCTGATCTCCTAGGTGGAGATGAAACACTTCATAAGCCACAGAAAAATACATTGAGTGCTACTCGAATTAACTTTAAAACTTGAAAAAAAAAGAGTAAAAAACAGTTAAAAAAAAAAAGTGTTTATGCTCAGTACATCTGCCTATTCTGAAATCCAAGACTTACGTTGACTTCACCAACCATAGGAATACTGCAATAGAATTACTAAATACCCCAAATCATTACTTTTGGCTTAAAATTTGAAATATCTATCCTGGGCAATATTGAAAATCCAAGTAAAAATTAATTACAGATTCACCGTTTGTGGGCAAGTTCGTATTCTAGAGCTCAATTAGAAACTGGACAGGTATCACACACACATATACACCTAACTCCAAACTGATGCTGTAATAGCCCACATATAGTCAAATATTCAATCTAACAGCTACAAAAACTTTTGGAATACTATTATGTTTATACGAGATTCAGAAAATTTTGTAATATACAGTGTGGACCACAGCCACTATTTTAGCTTTTCTACTCTCAAACACACATCGGTGCCCTTGGCACCAACTTTTTGGAAATCTTTTTTGGAAATATTACAGGACTGTTAAGGATGTTCCATATTTAGGCTAATTTAGTATTTTATATAACCTTCTTTTCACTACACAAAAAACCCTAAGAAGGAAGGTAAACAACATAAATAAGCAAAAAATGCCAAGTCAAACAAACCGGGAAAGATAATTTAAAAATGCGGAAATCTTACTTGCAGAAGCAAAAACGCTGAACTAGTGAAATATAAAAAGGACAAACATTTTAACTTTTATTTAGCCCACAATATGGACATAATAAGCTCTTTGTATTTTCTTTTTTTCTCTAAAATAGGTCTACAATTCTGAATGCATTTCTAAATGCCACATCTTTTTTCCCTTCACACTTAGAAGGATCTACAGTGGATCTCTCGTCCATAGTCAGAAGACTTCTAGAAAAGGTTCTTTAAACTTGTATTTTGTAGCAGTTGACTTCTCCCCATTTATTAAAGGTAGTTACTGTTAGAGTTTTGCACAAAGCTGAGTCAGCAACACTCCAATCATCCTTAGAAATGACAGTCACCTGTCCTCCACTCAACACAACTTAGTCACTGTAGTTCTCTGCACACACACACTTTTTCATAATTTAGTATTAAATTATAAAACTTACTTGTGCACATCTGCGGACCGTTTCTGGCCTTTTTCCAGATCCTGTGAGCTACCTTTCCCAATGTTATTTAAGATCGCATCATCTTTATTTGACAAGTCCTCTTTCATTCTAGCTGTAGAACAGACAGGCTCTTCAGTTTTCGGATGCTGTGGATGCATGTCCTCTGTAAGGGTATTTGTGCTCTGCAAATCCTTTTCACATCTGTTGGTTTCATCTTGGAAGGTAGACTGTTTAGATTCTACCAAAGAAGATTTTGTTGCAAGATTAAATAAGTTTCCAAGAAACTGAAAAAAACCTTCTCGGGGTTGCTTGTCTTTATCCGCTGTTTTGATTCCAGGAGTCAAACTAGGAAGGCTATTAGCCTTTTTCAGCTCCTCTTGGATTTCAGACTTGCTAAGTTCTTCTGTGGAATGGTTCTTTTCTTCATTTTGACAAACCTAAAATAAATACAAGAAGTAGATATAGAAGACATTTCCTGTCATTTTGCTGCATTCCCAAATTCCTTTGTTTTTATTTGCTTCTAGGCACTGCATTCTTTAAGGAGATCTGTTGTTTAAAAGTTCATTTTAAAATCAAAGCCCTGTGCTCTCTTCTTCTCTCTACGTACAAAAAAGCCAAAAGGGCTATACAGGCTAGAAGACTCACAAAGCAGCTGCTGTGGAAGTAGAGCACAGGAGGACAGCTGGAAAATGACCATTACTTCAATTTGCAGAAAAACAAACAAACAAACAAACAAAAAACCAATGCAGGAACAAGCAAAGAACAATCTTTCACACCCTTGTAAACAGAATAGTTTCCTAGTTAATACTAGGCACATTCAGTGTGATTTACTGTGATTTACTGACATACATGTCCTGCCACAAGGAGATTAAGAGATTAGGCCTAAAACAGAACTTAAAATGAAAGAAAAGTAAGTTGCAGGAGCAAAAAGATCATATAAGGGAAATTACGTCCTGGTGCATTAGCAGACAGACAGTTGATTTTCTCAATGCTTCTGAAACTTTCAAGTCTTCCTTCTGCTTGGAGTTAGGTGCCACCCACCTGCAGTAAGGATACGCTTGGGTCCCACCACGTGCTAAGCCAGCAGGAGGAATTCCACAAACTGGCAGACTCGCGCTCTCGTTCTGTCAGGTTATACTCTGAAATCACCTCAGGTGTACCACAAAGTACTTCAGACCCTAATCTGCTAAATAAGCAAAGCTTCCTGAACAAAACTATACACACTTGTGAGATGAACTGTTCTCAGCTTGCAAATACATGCATGTACACCACAGCAAAATACAAACATAGCCATAAATGTAGCGTAACCCACACTTTTCAAAGAAAAACAAGAATCAAGAACAGAATTTGGATTTAAAAAAAAACAAAAAACCATCAACTCATGTGCCAGAGCTTAATCCTGTGCTCCTTCCTTAGTAACCCCATGTTGTACTCTTTGGCCAGCTTTCCTTCAACTCCAGAGGCAACTGCACAACTCCGTTTCCAAATCTATTTGTACTCTCACACAGCTCCAGGGTCTAACATACTCAAACAGCAGTTTTCCTCACAGCCAAAGTCCTACATATCACTACTTCCCTGCACCCAACCCACAATAGCTGTTTAAAGCCCACTGAAAATAATTCATACTAACACAGGTTTTCACCTCCTTTAAACCACCTGTTCATTTCTTCCTTCCGCTCAGCTGAGTACCTACCCTCAGAGGCAAGGCAAGCTTTGTTCCTCACCAATTCATACCCTTGAATTTCCTTGGTGTCAGCTTCTCTTACAAATCCAAGAGCTGTTGCCCAAGACCATGCTACTTCTGCCAAAAGTAGCTACAATCTGCCCAAAAAGGTGCAGCAACTTCACTGGTAGGCTTCACAAAGACCACATTAAACCCATTTTCAGCCTCACAATCTGCAAATGCTTTTTCTCCTGGACCAAAATTTCTGGGGAGCTTCCCCCACTGCCCCAATCTTCTCCATCCTCAGCCTTTGCAGAGGGTGCCAGATGCCATTGTTGCCTGTTTCATCTTTACAGCACAATCCATGTAATTTCAATCCCTCTTTCAACCCAGTTTATTAGAACAGAATAAAGTTAGCCCAGCTCTTCTTAGATGAAATCTAAGCAGGAGTGGGAAAGAAGAACAAGAATAAAAAGTTCTGCACAAGTTTTAGTTGTGTCAATAATATCTTTGGATAAGATATCAAATTGGATAACACCTACACATCTAATCCAAGCAGAAAGCTACTATTTTCATTAGCTTACTAATCCTATTTCAAGTTGAAAATATATTTGTGTCAAGGAACTTAAAATAAGCAGATAGGCTTATTTGTTAATAGTCCATCTACGATCATGCTATTGATGAAAAAAGTGTTTTAATGAACACCCTTTTCATACCTTGGGGAACTTTAATTTCTTAAAAAAATTGCAAGCAACACAGTGATGCTGGGGCAATGGTCTTTAATCTTCAAGCAATATTTTGTCACCTTTTTCATCAAAGAGTAGGTTCAATTGCTTAATATTAAATGATCAGATTTATATGTTAAAAATAGAACTGCTTAGGTGAAGATAGAAATTGAATGGCACTAATGTGTCCTTGAGAAATCCATACAACCTGTATTTTGTTCATACAGGTAAGACAGTTAAACAACCACATTAAACTTTTAGTACACTTTCAAAAGTGGGGTAAATCAAACTCTAGCCTTTTTCTTATCCCACCTGTGAGAAATCCCACCTGCGAGAAATCCCACCTGCTTCCCCACATACTGCACTAATCAACTGCAGATATATCACAAAGGGATGTAGTCATCCCTGCAGCATTTAGGGATTTACCACTTTACAAGTCAACTCCACCCAAACCCATCCCTGGAAATGAAATAGAAGACAGTGCAGCTTACAGGAGCACCATAGCGCTGGCTGGTATCTTTAGTACTTGACAAACTCTCCAAGTAGCATGCAAACCTGAGATGAATCTCTTGAGCAATTAGCTTTATCTCATAGGAACTAAATATTTTGCAGGAGGAAATATAAAACAGAAACAAGAAGAAAATTTAATTTCCAAAATTTGATGATACAGGAATGATTTACTGTAATCATCTTCAAAGTTCTACTGTCGTAGTTACTTCCTTCACTTTGATTAATATCTCAGCATTGTTCAATACCAGTTTTTGATTTGATAAGTGAGTGAGCGTATTTCTCCCTTGTTCTGTGATTAAGGTAATTCACATAAATTTGTCAGGCTTAACAGAATATTTCAGTGCGAGAAGTGCACACAAACCTCATCGTTTTCTCCGCAGTTATAACTGTTACAGACTACAAATATTTTTCTTTATTACTACAACATCTAGGAAATTAACAACTAAATGTATTAACTATATGAGATAATATTACATTCAAAACTTGTCAGCTATTTAGNTTTTTTTTTTTAAATTAATACATTTGTATTCAGGAATGTTTTTTTCTTCCTGTTAGAAACTGAGACTACAAACATGGCTAAATCTCTACATATGGAATTCTTCCCCTAGCAGCTCTGAGACATTATGCTTGCAAAGACACTGCTTCTTACTTATAAGCATAATTCATATCCTGCATGAAAAGCTGTTTTGTAGTCTGTTTTCAGAAACACAAATCTATTTCGACTTTCCTTGCTCTTTAATCTTTCTTTCCTTACTTAACTGCTGCTAAATCAAAGAACAGGAAGGTTTAATATGAAAGGGTCCTTCCATACCTTTAACCATAACTAGTGTCTCACATAATAAAGCCCTGGAGAACGTTTACACTATGCTTACTTGATGTGGATATTAAGTCCCAACACAGAAGCTATGCAAATCTTTCTTCCTTCCCTTCAATACAACCAATCCTACTCTTCATATATTCTCCCCTTGCTCCACCTTGCTATAAAAGAGAGCATCAGCTACTGATATTTTATCATTTGCACGTAAAGTCTCAATCCAAAGTTTGAACCACTTCAGGTGTTAAACAAATGAAACTGTTCCTGCCTCAGATTTTAGAGTTTGTATTTTCAGATAATAGCATATTCAAAGTAAAGAAACTAAAACACATGACCTGTAAATCCAGTAAGCCGCTAACACAGCAGGGGCCTTCAGACACAAGCGCCTGAAAAACAAGGCAGTACGACAGCAATTGCATCACGATAACTTCCACTTATTATTTCCTATGCCACTTTCCGAGCTTGCCTGGTACCACCGACCCTGATACTAGTTACGCTTCGTTTGATCGGTTAACAAAATAAATAGATCCTTTTGCAGCGTCACAGCAGTCTGAGGAGTTTCTCAGGCATACCACACAAACAATAGCTTTTGGGTGAAAACCCACCTGACAGGCCTCCTTTGAGATCCTTATTGATGCAATGAAAGACCTGAGTTTCCCTGTCATTGCAGTGTCTTCCTGGAGAGCTCCTTTCTCACACGGACTGCCATCAGTCTGCCCCTTGCCTCCTCTTTCCCATCATCTATGAGCTTTCCTGCTTGTGACATGCTTCATAAGGCTTTAATTAGTCTTTATTCCTTTAGCAACTCCTTGCTCAAAGTTTCGCTGGGCAAACACTGAGTCACCTGGCCTGACCTTACAGCTTTAAGCAGGAGGCTGGACCAGATGACATCCTGGGGTCCCTTCAGCCAGAGTTATCCTACGGTCCTGCGACCTCACACGCAACCAGGCTGGCGAGGAGGGAAAACTCGGCAGAGCATGAAACAAGATTACGCCTTCCATCAGGTGACTGAAGAGACGGCAGTAATAACCAAAGCTTTATTTACTGTGCAGTCAGGTGGTGCAGTCTCACCTTGCTTAAGCAATCACTGCAGAGAAGCAGTGGCAGCAGGGACTTAGAAGACAAGCCCGCGATATCGTGTCTCAAGCCTGATTGCTGTCTGAGCTGATTTATTCAACAACAGACTGGGTATGTTTTCCAGGCTGTAATCCAGTTCTGGCTCCAGCACAGACATATGCCCCAAACCGAACTGCACACGGGCTTACTGCTGGTGCGAGCAGCTCGCCTGATGTGCAGAGCCCAGCTCCGGCGGCCCAGCAGCACCCTGACCAGGGGCTGCTCTGCCAGCTTCGCCCAGCCGCTAGCGCACGCTGCGAGCAGCAGCCCTGCCAGCTGCCTCCTCTCGGCAGCCGAGTGGGAAAAGTTCACATTGCCGGAGGTTCTCATTCGGCAGGGTTTGTGTCAGTCTGCCAGGAATGCAATCTCTTTTATTACCCTAACAAGTGAATGAAATGAAGACATGAACAGTATTAAAACACAGAACTCCGTGAACAAAGGATTAGCTCCCAGCCACAGCAGCGAGATATTTCGGGTTTCACTCACTGTGAGCAAACACTCAATATGAAGCAGCAACTCCAGACAACCGCCTGGAGATCTCTCACAGGCAGCTTGTATTACTACGGGGGAAGCTGCCAACAGAGAACACCCTGCAGACCCTCATCTCACCACAAGTACTGCAACGAGAGAAGACAGATGGACATCAGGATTTTAGGATCCTCACCAATCCACCCCAGGGACCCTCAGCAAGTCATTTAACCCCAACAATTTACTCATTCAAGAAATACTCACAGCACTACTCCAGAATTTCTGTTCGCTAGTGTGTAGTTGTTTCACATTAGTGTTGGGTGTACAAAGTAGCGTGTTTAGGCACCCTACCTCAAATAGTGGAAAACTAACAATACTCCTAGGCTTAGCTTTGACCTTTCAACATAGCTAGGATGGCCACGTTTGAGTTCACAATTCCTGAGCATCTCATCCCAAGCATCAGCAAGTATGTAAATCTTGTACGCTAAACAAAATCCACACCAAAATAGCTTGAGTTGCTGGCAGATTAGTACATTCCCATGAGGAGTCCCTACTGCATGCTTTTCAGCAGATTTCCCTTCTCTGGGAGGATAAAGCATGTTTGCTGTAATCTCCAACTTTTTTTTTGCAATGAGTGGGACACACTGAGCCACATGAAAAAGGCTTTTGTTTTTTTCAGCTAGCATGAGGCAAAGAAGTTCGGCAGTCTCAAAGAACGGGAGGCAATACATACTGAAAGTCTCTATTTCCTACCGCAAACCTGATGAAAAAGAACTGGACATAGTGGGACAGATTAGGAAGAAGACTTCCAAAAAGGTACTATCAGGCAGTGAAATACAAGATAAATAGAATTTACAAGAGTCCACTGTTGGTAGTGTTCATGACAAAACTGGATTTAAAAACCACACCATCGAAGTGGGGTTTTTTGTTGTTTTTTTTTTGTTTTTAATTATGCCAGTAATTAAAGTAGAGAAGGAGATGATACAAGCGATCTCTTCACCACTGTCAAAAACTGTTTATCTTAACTAAATAATAGCTTTTAAATAATCAGGAAAAAGCAAACAAACAAAGAATAACAAAGACAGCCTTGGGGGCTTTTGGGGTTTTAAGTTAAAGGTGAGTTCTGTATTTCCACAAATAACTGATGCTTTCAACCTCTGAGCCTTTTGGCTTTTTTTATACTGCAAAGTTTTCCTTCCACATCCTCCTTTCTCTGCTTTTTTTGACATTAAAAAAAAAAAAATCAGGTCATGACAACAATGGAAGACAAGAGTAACTAGAAAACTAATGAAGTCATGACATCTTCACAATCAGGTGTTAAAGTCAAACAACAGGAAGTGATTTTTAGTTAAACTGTATCGGTTTTGCATTTTTTTTTTAAATACACCTATTTAAATTCAATGACTATTTAACATCTGGAAAGACGGAGGCCTTTGTTGAAAGTTCAGCACTGGGACTTTTAAAGTTTGTTTATCCATTTGAATTCTTGAAACACCCAGGGGACCTTAACACATTTCATTTGTCAGATGATGGAAGAAAAGATGAAACAAACATGCTCTGAAACTCTGGTGTTCACCTAAAATTTGAGGAAATATTCAGATTCATCTTCCCTGGCAAGTGAACAAAAAGCAAGATAGTAAGGGTGAAGACTTCAAATGAAAACACAGAGAAAAAGGAGGAACAATTTGAAATAAAATTTCTGCCACGTCATCTTTATGGTGAATTGTAAACTCAGCCAAAGCCTCCAGATTAACAAAGTGAACTTTATCATTTACAAAGTTCTGTTTATACAATTTTCAGTTACTTCAAAACTTCTCCCCTCTGAATTTTCTCCTGAAATTGCTGCAAAATTCCAATTAAAGATTAAGAATAAGCACTCATTTCTCAATATATAAACATCTCCTTATTACTACTAGGTCTAGTATAGACCCAGAGAGAGTGGATTTAAATTGTCTTATTTCTATTCTTTCCTCTACATTCTCCCAATATTACTCTTCCTTTGCATTTTAATGAAAAAGCTTTTATGAACATGAAATGACTTTGCTTCTCTTTTACTTGATAATTTCCTCATATTCAAAAATAAATTAAAAAATAAAGGTCGATTCACCCTTTCAATTCAAAAGAGAGCGCACAAGCAGGCAGTACACTGGGAACAGGGTGAGACAATGCAATTTCCACCCATACTTAAATTCTAATGGCAGGTTATAACTTCTGGCATCACTCTCCTCCTCATCTGTCTCCTCAGTGGTTTTATGCGCCAGACTCAGCAAGGTTTAAGCCTATTCTTTTTTCATCCATCCAGAAACGACGCTCCCCACTCAAGATCTTCTTTGAAGAACTACAGTAGTAGATAGGGAAGTACAATTCAGGATAATTATTTCTAAAAATCTCTGGTACTGCGGAGGAACTTATCAGGACACTAGCTATGATGATCTTGAAATGTCCTCCCAAATGCATACAGGTGTTAGCACCATTAATTTAACAAAGTGTCCTGGGCAAACAGAACATTCTATGTATTCTCCTCTAAAATTTCATTTCAAAGAATGTCCAAATAGTTGCCAAAAAGATTTGCTGTTGGGTTCCACAAGAAAAAGCCTGATTGTGCAAACTCCAAAAACATTTTGGTTTTGTTTTTCATTCACTGCTATGGGCAGCAACAACCACATTTTTTAGAAGTAACTCAGTTTTTAATAAATTCATGGTTGGCAGTAATATTCCATCCGCCTTGACTCCCAGAAGTCAGAAAAGTTTTCTCTCTCATTTCTAACTACTAGGTCTAAACCAGAGGCATTCAGCAAGCAGTCACACACATGCTGGGCTGATATGACTTAGATAACATATATATGAAATAAAGACGATATAAAATAAAACCATGCTATAGAAAAGTATTTGGTAAACCACGACACTAGGCTTAAATTTTGATTTCTAATTTCTGTAGAACTTAAAATGAATGATAAATGCAGAATTAGGGACATTCAGTAAGAACGGCTACATATATTCACCAAGTTCAAGAAACTTTTTTTTTTTTTTTTAAACATGTGAATTTACATACTGGATGAAAACTGGAGTGATATAGGAATATAGAACAAATTAGGTTGGAAGGAATCTGGCTGGGGAGGTCA
Organism: Chauna torquata; assembly: GCA_013399475.1. Lineage (NCBI taxonomy): Eukaryota > Metazoa > Chordata > Aves > Anseriformes > Anhimidae > Chauna > Chauna torquata. The sequence continues at coordinate 505,692 of VXAL01008561.1, read as the reverse complement.
TGTAGGCTAAGCTCCTGCTCCAAGCAGCTCCAGTTAGAGCAGGGCTTCATCCAGCTGAGTTTTGAACATTTCCAGGGATAAAGGTTCCACAACCTTCTTGGGTAACCTGTGTCAATATTTGACCACCCTTATGGTAAAAGGGGAAAAATAAAATAAAATTCTTATAGCTAAACGGAATTTCCCATGTTCCAACTTGCATCTGTTGCCTCTTGTCCTACTTGTTGTTAACTCCAAGAAGAATCTGGCTCAATCTTCTTACATAATTGCAGCCTTTGACATCAAATTTTAATACTGTATCTACCATTTAAATATAGCCATCTTTATGTTACCTTGAAATGAAATTAATGTGAGAAAGCAGGGCTGCAGAATAATCTCTTCTCAATGTTCACAGTATACAGGAATACTCATCACAGGACAATTAGCAGCAGGTTTAATTTGTAGCAAGAAAGCTTTAGATTAGATGTTAAGAAAAAACTTTCTAATGGCAAGGTTTATGAAATCAGTGGAACAGTTGTCTGACAAAGTTGCAGAGATCTTGGAGATCTCCATCCCTGGAGGTCTTTGAGAACAAGTTAGACAAACTTCTATCAGGTAGGACAGATACAGAGGTCTCACCTTGGGGCAGAGGAGTGGGCTAGATAATCTTTGCAGTACTTTCCACCCCTGTGTTTTCTGTGAAGACTGAGACTCTATCTCTAGTTAATCCAGACAACTAGCACCCAGGCTAGAGCCCGTGGGCCAAATTATAAAATATTTAAAGCTATCAAAATACTGAAGTCTAAATTACACATTCGGTAGATCATATTTGTACCTACTTTCTCAAACTTTTGCATTTACCTCACAAAGCTCACAGGGCAGTTCTTTGCTGAGATGTTTAAGAATTCCTTCCTGATCAGTTACGGGAAAATGCAATTTTTTTTCAGGCACTGTTACAGGAAGGATATCTGGGGATGACTGTCAGGCAAGTCAATCTGCCTACACTGTCACGGCAAAGTCTCAGCTGGACAAGAATCTCAGACCGGGCCCGCCTGGGATCTAAACCATTCACTACTATTGAATCTAACCCAAGCACCAGTCACTGCTGCTACAGCTACAGTATGGTAATACCGGTAGAAGCCCAGGTTAGACTTGTGGCACAAGCACATCCAACAAGAGTGTTGTGCGATTTCTTCAAAACTATACTAATAAGACATTCTCCAGCATGCAGCTCACTACAGTAGTGGCATTAGCTCAATTAGTAGCTGTGCCATTCAAGTCAAACAAGACCTATGTGCCTCTTGTAAACCTCTGTTTTAAGGGCATTACCCAAAACTGTAAAGACGTATTCATGTACTTTTGCAGGAAACACTGTTGTAATATTCCTTTTAAAAACAAAGTCTCTCTAGTGCTAAAAGTGAGGTCAACGATACACTAGCATGTACGGGACACTGCAATGCAGATGCTTAGAACAGGAAACATGAAGTTCAAGAACTGTTTACATCCACACAGCCATGTGTTCAACAATCACATCATTCAAACAGAGCATTTGCTCAGAAAAAGCATTGTTTACAGCTCTAATCCAAAGAAACAGAAGCAAAACAAAATCTGTAAATAAACAATGGCAGGCCATGGTGTGCATTCTGACAATGAATTAATAGACATAGCAAATATATTTCAATAGTATTTTCTTAAAAGTCATCAAATGATGAGTGATAATGCCATCTTGGCACATAAAGATAAGATTTTGTATTTTCCTAAGGTATTAAAGTATTTTTTCTCCCTTTGAGCTAAAGATTTCATCACAGGGAAGAAAGTAGTGTGTCAAGTACAGAACTGGTAAATAAGTCCTAAGAACAGCCAAAGAGCTACAGCAGCTCACCATGTTTCTCAGCTCCACTCAACCCGTCAGTTGTAATTTACATGTCTGACCTTTGCTGTTCAGAGACTTTGCAGTTCCCCTGCTGTTTCACCCCTGGCCTTCTGCTGAGATGGCCAATGAATATAAAAAAAATCACAGCATGTAAGTCTATCAGAAACATGATAGATTATTAACTCGTGGCAGACAGATACAATATGGTATCAGTTTGTAGTCACCATCCACCTGAAGTAAGTAGGAACATAGTTCAGAGATATGGATATGTACTGAAACCTGCCCAGACCCAATCCATGTAGATATACAGATTTAGACATTCCTCACAAAGTACACTTCCCGTAACTACAAAAGACTTTTTTTTTTTCCAAAGTATAGTTACCTTGATGACTCAATGAATGAAACTGGAGCGTTTTTCCATACCATATATTATCCCTTTCAAATGAGACAGAGCCCCAGTTCTTTCCAACTGCTCAGACACATTCTAGTTATCTTTGCACAAGACAGCTTATTTTGGGCACTGTCAGGAACTGAACAGTGTGGTATTATCAAAAAACAAGTGCAAGTTAGAGGAAACAGTGGCAGGGTAAAAAAAAAAAAAAAGAGAGAGAGATTTTCTCCACTGAAAAAAAAGGGGAGGTGAGAGGCGGGCTACCTCTCTAAATCACTTCTTACTATCTAATTGTAATTTCAATGCACACTAGATAAAATTATAGGGCTAAGAGTGTTCATTACTATGCATATGAAACTGTTAACATGTATCAGAAGATTTTTGATCAGCTTAAGAAAGAGGAAAAGAAGTTACACAGGAAGTTCTCAGTACACTTGAACAGCCAGAACATTCTAGTAATATGAAAGCCGCACCTTTCTTACAAAGACAAACACCAGGTATTATTTCAAAGATAATGTAACACACAATCTAACACTTTAGACTGCCAAACATAAATCAAATCCAATATAATTAAATAAAAAGTTTTAAAGGCAAGACAAAGAACAGATCAGATACTTGGAACAAAACTTCCCAGCATTAATACTGGCACCAACTTTTAATATACAAAACGGTCTGAGTAGAAGACTTGAGGGCAATGAATTCAAATTCAGCAGGAAAAATTCAAAACTTGGCCTTTTGTAAATTAAAAAAACAAAGATTTAGTTTTTGGCAAGAAAGAGACACTTAAGACAATTTAAACCTGCTATGCTCCCTTTACTCCACCTACACATCCCACTTGTTCACTGAAACCTTGCCCTATTCATACTCTGTTTAAGCAGTTCGGGCTGTTGAAGTCCTATGCATGTATGCTATTTCATTCCCCTTCCCCAGTCAAAACCTTCTTCAAAACAAAAACGCTTTAGAATTTTTCACTGATTTAACACAGAAAAAATAAGGTTTTTTTAAATGCAAAAAATTGGCTACTATTATAGTAGGATCACCTCTGGTTATCAGCATCCTTTCCGCCTGTGGTTCAAGCCATAAAATCAATAGTCCATGATTTATGACAAAAGGAAGGTGTTCAGTAGCGTGTTCTGGGAGCTCAGTACCGACACGGCTGGCTTGAATCCACAGGGCTTCCGAAAAAATGCCACTGCGCTGTTTCTCACCTTGATACAGCATAACTATATTCTACATGGCATTGATCTTTAGCTAATAACCCTGCTGGACTGAACTGGGTCTTTGTAGAGGAAACGGCAACATCTCTTCACCTTCGGCAAAACCCGACCAAATACTCCCTAGATACCAAAGGTGCCGCTGTACAGTGACTGTAAGCCGTACAGGAAAAAGGCCACTTCCCTCCCCATACACTGTCAGTGCTCCATACACTGAGTAGTGCTCAAGTGCAAGGCAACACAGGATAGAAACCTCAGATTCAGTCTGTTAAGAAGCCTGTTACATCCTCAAGTAAGTCTGATGGACTAGTCAAGGCCCTTTTGGGGAAACTGCCACAAGATTATCTGTGTTAAATTACTACCAGAAAAAGGAACAAAAAAACAGAAAAAGTGTTGAGTGAATGAATTGTTAAAATGACTCTGCGCAGGGCATGACGTGACAGCAACTATTCGGAAGAGGGCTGTATCACCAGGCCCCGTCTTGCACAGACCTATTTTTGATATTTGACTAAACCTAAACACAACTTTATGGGCAACTACCACTTTGTGTCAAATGACTCACAGGAGAAAAATGATCACATAGAAACATGTCCATTTTCATAGTAGAATGCTTACAGGATAAGACAAGCATGATTAACATGATAACACTAGTGAAAAACAGCCAACACGTGTAAGTATTTCAGCAGAAAGGATTTACAGCGCTTTAGCTGGCGCTTTAGTTTAGAACTTCAGGAAAATACTTGCTGGTTAGGTACTCATAAATTATACAGAAATTGTACTGTAGGGGAACATCTGAAACCACAGTTTGATAAAAGCACTGGCTTTCTCCTTCACTGGCTGACTGCATGTAGAATTGGCACTAGGCTCCCGCTTCTTTAATGTAAGTAAAGATATGAACTTTGTTTCAAGAACATGAAGCGTGGACAGTCTTTCTATTTTTTGCATCTGTACCTAGCATAATGGACCCTAACCCAGAATACGGCAACTATATGCTACATCGCAGTGCATGAATACCTCCAATCACAGAACACAGCGAAAAGCCATAAACAGATGTGGCAGGATTGTTCAATTCAATATTAGTAAATAAAAATCATACCTTCAAAAGTGCAGGAAGAGTTGTGCTTTCCTTTTGGTTGCTCTTTAAATTTATGGCTTCATTCCCTTTGTTTTCAGAACTGAAAAACAAAGATATTTTGCAACACTGAGGACTTGGCATTATTCAATTCTACTTGAGAGCCAACACATTCAATTTAAACACAAAAGAGCATTAACTTAAAAGGACAGAGAATATGTTTTCCAAAACATAGCCCATATTCTGCATATATTGCAACTGAAAAAGCCATGCCCCCAAAAGCTCAAATGGAAGCAAAATGCTTATTTCACAACATACTGATGTTTTCAAAACTCAAACATTCAGCAATGGAGTATAGTGTGATTAAGGCTGCTCTTCCAAATGAAAAAATAAACCAAACTTTCTGTGCATACGTATAATCTGGTGGCAAAAAATAGCATAGTTGATAAATCGTCCAATGCAGCACTCCTTGACAGAGCAATATCTACCTGGCAGCTAGAAGGCACCCACAGTCCTTACACTAAGGATTGCGATCAAGTGGAGCATGCTTAGGGCATATGGAATCATCACAAATCACACCTACCAGGGTCATCAAATCATTACTGAACACTGAACATACCTAGTGGGCGTTTGCAGGCAAAGTCAGAAGAAATTTTAGAATGGGGACATCAGGCACATTATCATTACCAAGGCAACACTTGCTGTCCATTTTAAAACTCAGAAGTCCAAAGTCTCAGTCCTTATTGCCAATTTACCTTGGTCAAAACTTTCTTCAGAACCCCATCTGGAATGAAGGAAACCATCTTTTCCCCTGATTTGTAAAACAATCCTTAAGCACAATCCAGCAGAGACCACTTTAATCGAAACCTTTATGCTACATGCAACTCAAAGCAAAATCGTATCAAGGAAAACATTAGAGGATGTTAATGACAGATCACTTCCTGCATTGCCTATCTTAAACTGGAGAAAAATAACTTTGTGTCAGTATAGCATGTGAGAAATACTCAGTTTTGCAATGAAGTGATAACTGCCTCAAAAACCCTTCTTCACCAATTTTAGAAATTTAGCTTTGCTATTCATGAATGCCCAAGCCCTTATTTTTGTTTTTGTATGAAGAGAGGAACTGAAAGACGTTTAAATAAAAATGAATGATTATTTGCATTTTGGTGAATTCTGCCAGGATTTGGAGAAAAGATTTAGATGGAGACTGGTACTCCCGTTACCACTCACTGTTAAGCCACAGGTAAGCATGTCTCAGTAAGACTTTTGAAGAGAGAGTTTTTCTTCTGATTGTGGATTAGGCATTGGAGTTAAATATCCATTGATATATACACACAAAATATGAAATCTAGTCTGACTAAATGTTAGTTTCCCTCTTAGCTGCTCAAAGTCAAGATTCCCTGAACAAAAATGAGAACAGAACTCTCCTGCAGCTAAGGTTAAGATCCTTTAGATCTTCTTAGATGCATCAAAACAGAAAAGAAAACCTCCTTCCGCTCTTATATAGATCCTCTTCAAGTTCAAAAACATGTACTTTCAGATCACCTCAGGTAATCTTTCATAATGCATTCCAAAATACTAAGATGCTTTTTCAGGGAGAGTACACAGACAGAAAGTCTTGGCTGTTCTTTGCCTCCCTCTAAGACAGAGCAGATGAATTAATATTCTCTCTCCCATTAATTTCTTATGCTGCTGATGTGTTTCATAAAGGGCACTTCTGGGCTGCCTGGCACACTAATAAAAGTGCTTCACAGGATGTAACCTATTTTCTCCCTCTTAGTTTTAAAAAAACAAAACAAACAACAACAACAACAACCTTCTTAGATCCGCATAGCTTTATAGCTTTTCCTGATGCTGATACACTTGATCTGAGCAGGAGTTCCCTGTACTAAGGGCAGAATAACGAGGCTGATATCCACCAGACCTTCTTCCTGGCTTCAGGACATCACTCTTTAAAGAACTGCTCTGCAGAACACAAGTCAGATACTCACTTTCATTAAGTATTACCAACACAGATCATTTGTGCCCTCTTCTTTTACCACTTTGTTTTGCTCATATTCTGTATTTTTCCTAATCATTTTACCACTTTCCTACTTTTTGTTTGTACTCATATGCCCATATTACTGCCTTCTCACTACCCAGGCTCAGGCAGCTTGCTGTGAAATTCCACAGCGTACACACCAAAACTGAAAGAATGCAGTTCAGCAGATAAGCATCTTCAAATCAACCAATCAAAAAAAAAGTATTAAAACTTTCTTTCCAGCATAAAATAAACCTAAACCTGGAAGCAATTCCCCACACCCTTTCATGGTTTATATTCTAGTGTTTCTGCATTCCCGAACCTTTTGCTTTAGGGTGTAGTTCCTCCACATGCTGACTTTGTCAGCAGAACCAGCTTCAGAAATTTCCACGCCTTCCTTTTCAACCTCAGCTGTCCGTTCCCACCCCTAACCCAACTCAGCAGGGCTCTCTGTAGCACCCTGGTCTTAGATAAAAACAAGGGGGGAGCAAAAGTTTCCACCAGCGAAAGCTGCTTACAGAGCAGTGCTTTGTGCCAGCGCAAACGAAGGGGCAATGAACGCTGCTCAGCGGGCAGGGACAAGCAAGCGCACGCTGCCGCAGCTCACTTCACCACGGCGGCTGCTTCTTGGCAGCCTGTGCCCTTAGCCAGGGCTCAGCTTTGAGCGGATCCTCAAGTGAAACAGAGCGACTCACACCGGACCAATGACACTTATAGCACAAAAGCTTGCTTTGCTGAAAACAGGCCTTTCGGATTGTTTAGAATAAAGTTGTCGTGTTTTTCCCAGAGTCAAGACTACCTCCTACAGCCTAAACAACACATACACATTGTTGGTGCCATGCTGTGCACGTGGGGCTGGAGAACAGGCTGGTTGTTGCTCACCAGACTCTCAGTGATGCTGCTCATCACTTCCTATTGCCACCTCCCTGCAATTTTTAGGGCTTTTTTTCCCTCTCATTATTGCACCAATCATGTATCAGTCATTAATGATTAATTTTGGAACATTGTGCAGCACTTTCGCCACAAATTCTCTAAAGAGGAAAATAAATTAGTAAAGTTCATGGGCCTCCACACAACCCTACACTCCCATCCCTAAAAAACAAAAAACCACAGTGGAGCTAGTGTAATTCTGCCACACGTATTCTTATGTTGCAACATAGTCCCGTGCTGTCCATATGAGTCTATATTCAGAGATGCAGTGAAGATACTTTTAATTGTGAATGTCATAGTTTAATAATTAATTCTTGGCAAATATGTAATACAACAAATATTTGTACTAAAAATGATCCATTCTTTCAATTTCTTTGGTATACCCATGCTAGGCTGTCATTAGTGGCAAGATGTAATACTTCCACAAACTGTACTCTACGGGTGTTTATATATACTTTTTTTTTTAAAGGACCATATCTGCTATTAAAAATTGTTATAAATGTTGATTTCTTAGTTACATGATATTATACCATTGAATTGTTATGCCTTTGCTAAGAACTGAAAACAACAGACTGAGTATGTACAGGCTCACCAGGGACTCCCTCCCCAACACACACATTTGGGCTGCATCTGTGTTATTGAAGTTTGCCTCCACAGAGTTTCATCCTTGCCTTAAGCTTTTCTGGAGCAGTGTATTTTTGGAGTGCGTCACCACACCAGGTACTGAACATGCTACCCCCTGCTCAGCACATCTGAAGTTAGGCTTGTGCCTAGCGACCCACATGGCTTTTCTAGATCAGCCAGCCAGCTCTCAGAGACGGCTGGAGAACTTCCACTTCTTAACTAAGGAAGATGAATTTCATGAGTCTTCAATCCTACACTTTACAAAGTAGTGTCGTTATATTACATACCCAGCAATAAGACTCTACTAACACAAGTCTAACAGTAAGCTGAGAGAGTTCACAGATTTAAATTTGCCAAGTATTAGCCCTAAAAACTCTTAAAACCGAAATGCCTCGAAACTTGTTGACAGGTCCCAGAAGGATTCCCCTGCCCTCCCTATAAAGGCATCTTCCAGCAACAGGATCACCATGACATCCCTGAAGCAGGGAACGCTGTGTGCCCAGAGCACCGCTCACCCAGGTGACACTCACTACTCCAACAGCCTCCATGGTCTGTCTGGACTCCTTGTGCAAATCAGAAGCTTTGAATCTATTTTCTTTTGGGACATGAAAGAGCAGCGCATGATCCCAAGACTACGGAAAGCACCACTGCCCCTCCAACGTGCTTCCACAGACTTCTTAACTGTATAGGCAGTCATTCACAGATCATCACAACTGCTTGTTTACATACTCAGGCAGATATTACTTTCATTTTATAAATATTAATAAAAAAAGAAGGCATGGAAATATTAAGTAACTTACCCTGAGTAATAAAGATACCGTCAAAATTAAGACTAGAAACCAAGCCTTTCAGCTACTTTTCAAGTATGTAACCTACTGCCTTCCTACTGCTATTTCTGCTTGACATCCCTTTTCTCAGTCATATGTTGGTGCATCTGACACAGATGGGTTAATCTTCAGCGAAGGTAAAGGGATCTCTTTATTGCAACTGTCTTGCTGCTGCTCTTCCCTACTGTCTTGCCAGTATGCCTACCCTCATTAGTATCGCTCCTATTCTTTAAATAATCAAGACTGAACACAAGTTACAATACATCCCATTCTGTATCTTCTGCGTAAACTTCACTTTGTGTGATTTTCTAATGCTTTTTGTTCTTCTGCTGCTGAAAATCTGTTCTGACCTTTCTGTAATACCAGGACAGGTGGTGTCTGACTCAAAAGCAGATTTTGGTCCAAGTTTTTAATCACTGCACTTACACAGGAAAGGTCAGAGATTATTATGGGGGAGAAAAATGCTTATATTCCTTACCATTGCTCACACACAAAGCATGAAAAAGTAGACAAGTATAAGAAGAACAATTCAAATCCAGTTTAGTTAATATACATGAGGGATTATGGTAAAGAAAGAACTAATTCAAGAGAGTAAATTTAAGTACATGGTTTGTGAGATCTTTTCCAACCGTCTCTAAAAACAGAACAAGACAATTATAAACAATTACATCTTCAAAAGGTTCTTGCAGCACCTCCGTGCAGCGCTAGAAGTCTGCTTCCTCCAGCTTTGTTCTTCATAACAATCCCTGGGAACTTGCAAATTAAAAGCCCACCCCCTCTTCCTCCATTAACCAACCCCACCCATATTATGCACACAGCAGATTGTGAATATGTTGTGTTAGATAAAAAAAACAAGCTACAGGCACTATGCAAGTGCAATGAAGCACAAACGTGTGAGTTGTGGTAAGACTGACCAGATGGAAAGCTTACCAAACTGAAGCTAACCACTGTGGCATTTTACCTTCCCTTTACAAGGTACCCACTGCAGATTGCCGTTTGGAAACAGGGCAATTAATGGGCAGGCTCTTAAGGATACAGGGACGGCTGGCTAAAGCTCAACTCAAGCAACATCACAACACCACTTGTAGATGTGGACCCTGCCTCCTCCTCCCACCTGGGAATACTCCAACTGCACAAAGCGAGGTCGCTGCCAACGCGGCAGGTCCAGAATCTACTCCTCACGCAGCCCAGATGTTACCATAGAGGCGAGGGCTATACCATTTTGCCACCTCTCTTCAGGAACAGACGACTCCCTACGAAGTTAAACCCTCTGTGCTACCACATTAGGCTAATATTGCCCATTTTTAACTGGGCTTCTCTTCAGATTAATGCAGTAATGGTAGCCACTTCATGGGGTGACTTCCAACTGTAAGAGAATAAGCAATGCCTAACCTGAAAGGTGTCGTAGGGTAGCAGGCATCCCAAAGCTCCAACATCTGACTTTACTGACATAACGCTAAAAAAACTAAGCTTGACCCCCCTCTCCAGGTTTAATGATATCACTTCTGACATCTCCCTCCCAGTATTTTTGAAATGGTTTTCCTCAGGACGATGTGTCTTTGTTTTGGTATTGTTGATACAATTCACCCTCCAGTGGAGTCCTCACTTAGGCTAACGTCATTTTCGGCCTTCCTTTCTTGTTGGTTTCTTCATTTCAGCACTCTGGGATGCGACTCTAGTTCCTGCTCCCTGCCTTTTATCTCCCTCTGAAAAAGCTTGTGCTCCTCTCTGGGAAGTTGAACTACATTTGGTGTCGATATCACCACTTCTTTCCAAATTTACTTAGTGCCAAGACAGTAACACATTCAGTGGTGACCTTCCAAAGGAATATGTTGAACTCTGAGGAACAGAGAGGTTGCTAATCAGATCACGTAGTACTTTAAAACATACCTGCTGGAGAGCCTCCCTGAAGAATGCAATGAGAAGAAAACTGTCAGTCACGTAATACTATCAAATATAGTTGTGCAAGACCAAAATCGTCATGAAGTTTCAACACATTTCAGGCATTCTCAAACGACATGAACAGACCAGCAGTAGTTACGAACACATCTGCAAAGATCCATAGGTTAGCTAATATTGGTTTCTTCTCTGTTCCCACTTCCAAGTGGTAATTAAAAAGAAGACAGCTAAAAATTCAGATCCTTTGAGCAATATTTTTCTACACATACCAGTTGCCAGACTTGCCATACAGACCATTATGATCATTGAACCTGGCCTCCTGCATAATCTAGATCACAAAATTTCACCAAGAGAGACCTTCATTAAGCCTGTAACACTTGACTGAAAGACACAGAGATTTGACTAAAAAGCAGCAAGCAATGGAAAATCTACCACATTTGTAAATAAGACTTTTCTGTGTTTACTACTACTAAATTCACTAAGTCAGTACTAAAAATTAGGCTTACTAGTCCAAATTTGTCAAGCTTCATCTCTCATCTATGGGATCAACCAATGTCTATGTGGGACAGATTACAAAGTCCTCTGGTTCAAACACCTTCTTCAAGTCACAAGTCTGCTGTGATGTGAAGCACTTAACTCTCATTTCCCTTGCAGTTATATACCTTCAGGCAGAGCCATGCCTCAAGCCATAATCCTGTCATTTCAAAACCTTCTCTTAGATGAACTAAACACTATTGAGCTACTTAATTTTACTCTGTGAGGTAGGTATTCCAGACATCAAATTGTTCTGGAGCTCTTCTCAGAGCCATTTCCAGTTTGTCAGTACCTTTTTCATAATAAAACATGGATGCTTCAACTAGACTCACTACTCTAGTAACTAAAGTTCAGTCACAAATTACACGTACTTTGTTATTTATACATCCGAGTATCGCTTTTTCTCTCCGAGCCACCACTTTGCTTGGGCAGGTCATGGTCATGTGATTGCCAATGATGACAATTTAGTCTGCTTCTGCAACGTTGTCATCTACATGGTGATTCCTGTGTTCTTCACTCCAGTCATCTGCACACTTCACAAGCTACAGTCTTCTCTTCTTTCAAATTACTTGTGAAGATATTGATTCAAAAATAGCTCGTTTTAAACTTCTTCACATACAAGAAGTACAAAATTGTTTTCCACATACAATTTTTTATATCCCTCAGTTTGTCCCACTGCCATTACGCTTGCAAAAATTTTAATTGGAGCATCAGCACCAAGTCAGATGCCTTAAGAGTCTGAAGGTACTATGTCAGCAGTTTGTTAACTAAAGTTGCAATTTCATCAACAAAATGAAGTTTGACAGTTCCCATCCTCCTGTGATGTTAGGATCAACAGCACATTTATTAACCTCTCAGGTCACCTGGAAGCCTTGATAAATCAACTTTTCAATCCTTCCCCTTTAATCCAACCAAATACAATAGACTTAAAAGCATAATTGAAATGCCAACACCTTGCTCTAGATCCTAAAATCACACCTGTGAAGCCATTCATGCCCTGTGAAGCCCAGAGAACTGTCCGAACCTTATCTACGAAGAGAAGTTAGAAAAATTTTTCAAGAGTCAAGCTTTTGGCATGTATATTGAATAACATCTGATAAATGAATTGAAAAGAAAACATTACTGCAAAGCCCAGTGGCAAGAAGATGCATCTTCAGCTTGTAAGGAAAGCAGTGAAGATTCACAAAAACTGTCCTCTGCATCAAATGTCAGTCAAAATATTGCAGCATTTTATAAGAAAATAAAGATGCTAGCATTTTAACTGAAAATTGCAATGAACAAAGAGCTATTTCCACCCACCCACCCCCAACATTGCCCTTTTTGACAAGCTTCAAAATGAAAAATTTTGGCCAACTTCTCAGCAAGATTCCCAAGACTAACACTGTTCAAGGGAAACCAAATGGTAGCAGCAGTGACAACGTCTTCCCGTAATCTCTGACAAGGCGGTTAGGGCTTGTCTTGAAGAGAGAGGGAGTGTTGGCACAGAAATTTAAATGTGAAGTTTCTGGTTCCTACTTCTGTGCTTACATGTAGGCCACACACATACGGAGGAACAGTAAAGACATTAAGATAAACAGAAATTATAAAAACAAGTCAGTGAGTTTGAAATCAGAGGGCGAAAGGAAAGCAAAGTATTTAAAACAAATAAGGGAAGTGAGGGAAAAGGAGCAGAAGGCAGAGAAAGGTAAGGACGAAGAAAATGGAGGCAAAAGAAGAAGGAGACAGGAACTCAGGCGACAGAAGTGTTACAATTTGCCAACTAATTTAAGTGCTGGAATAGCATAAAACGTACTCTATTCAATTAAACAATCCCACTTGAAAACCGGTTTGATTACAGACAGCATTAAGCAATTTAGATTGTTTTAACTGAAACAATTTTTCCCCTCAGACCTGTTTATGCTGCTTGTTTACATATTGTTTTTTGCTCTGCTTGTATAGCAAAGCTAGGTCAACTTCATGCTCTGCATTAGCAGAGCTGCTTCACATATACTGTGTGAGCTACAGAGTGTGTAAGTATAAAACAAAGAGATTTTTTAATCCTCTTTCAAAACGCAAACTAAAAAACCCATGAAAAATAAAGACGTTATAAAAGCACCCATATGCCACATTTTACAAAGAAAATTTATATTAAAAATGCAAGAACCAACAATGTCTTGACATCAAGCATGTCCCTTTAAACTTAGAAGGCTAGAAGTATGTGATAAGTATGATGGCCCATGATCGCCCTTGCTGAATAACTTAATCTGTTTTACACACAAGGGAATTCAACAGCCGCACAAAAGCTAGAGAAAATAAATACAAACGTTTCTGGGTAGAGCCTACTTCAATATTGGGCAGTAGGATTATACCAGATTACATCAATGTTTTTCTTCTGGCATCTGTCAAGCACAGTAACAAACATTAATATAGAATCCGCTCCATATTTACTAATCTGAGAGGTTAGGTAAAGTTTCCAGCATACTTACGAAATAAATATGCTTCTGGCTGCTAACACATAGACTTGGTGTAATATCAGATGCAGATTCGTGAACTATTTACAGTTAAGGTTAAAATTATTGAATTAACAGAGAATAGACAGCCCATTAAATGACTGCTTTCAAAAGGCACATATTTGCAGGGTTGGGGATCAACAACAATGCTAACAAATGACATGAAAATAGAAGACAAAAAAAAAAATGCAGGAAAGCTTTAAAGCAGCACTAGCTGCTTTCCTCTTGGTAAGCAGGGTTTAACATAATTTTTAATAGATGTCATTAAGAAAAAGCAACTCGTAAAAAAACATGCGAAGGAGACTGCTGTCACCAGAAAAATGCAGTGAGCTCCTCTGGTCAGGCCAGAGCAGAAAACTATTGGTAGAGGCACACAAGGCTACAAGTTTTCATCTTTGTAAGAAGTTTCAATAATCAGAAATGCAATCCTCACAGCAACATATTTCTGAACTCTGTTTTTTCCTCACCTGTGAGGCTTTTCTTCACCAGATGAGAATACTGGTAAGTTTTCACTTCTGCAAAACTGTTCCTTAAAACCAAGGATGCATAGATATTTTGGAAATCTCTTTGTATTCACTCTATCACTTACGACAATCATTGGGAAGGAGACAGTGCTGTTAACACTTAAAATAGTTTTTAAAAAAGTTGTTTCTTTTAAGGAGTGTTACTATTATAATTAACACTCTATTTCCTTTAATTTTCTAAAATTTCCTAAATTTTCCTTTAGGAAATGTCCCACAAGCACATGGCCAGCTGCTGGGCTTGCTCGTTCTGGTCTCACTCACATAAGACATTTAGGTTTACACCTAATCCTAAACAAACAAGTAGTCCCAGTATAGTATACAGAATATTTATTTATTTAATTATAGGCAATCACTTTAGTAACCTGCTGAATAAGGGCCTTTGCAATTTTAAACTATCCTGCAATAAAAGTCACAATAGAAAAACTGAGGAAGCAAAAAGAAACAGAAAAAAAGTCCAACAAATTAACAAACAAACAGAATTTTTTCATAATGCGTGTTGCTTTAGTAAGTTTAATTTGAATTCTTCTAAGTGACTGGAGTCTTCCTCTTGCTGGTTCCATAAACCATCACCTCTGCTGCATACTCACAACTGAGTTAGAATTAAAAAAAAAACGAAACAAAAAAAAAAACACCTTACTCTGCCTTTTCAAAGGAGGAACGTCTTTACTGGAAAACAGACTTTTTTTTCAGCAAACAATGGATTTCTTCTAAGACGTTAACAGTATGTGAATCAAAACCAGCCAGGAGGTAGCAAGTTCAGAAGAAATAAGTTTGAAATGCATCACTCCCCCTTCAACCCATTCCCAATAGTTCCCAAATGCATTTTTTTTAAATTACAAAAATACGTGTGCTTTATAAACAGGAACAATGACTGGCAGGCCAGAGGAAGAAGGAGACTCTCTAATCTCTCCTTAGGCAGTATAAACAAAGTTCTTCCACCTCTGAAAGCTCTTAGTTAGAAACTAATGGATGAACAGAACAATAATCTCAATTTAAAAAAAAAAAACAAAAAAAACCATAAACCTCTAGAACCAGATAAAAGGTTGTTTTCCTGTTTGATATCTCTGGTACACTTCAGTGATGCAGAAAAAATATCTGGACAAATCCAACAAAGGCCCACTTGCACTGGCAGTTATTTGACCAACCAAAGGCACTTGGAGGGAAAAAGATAAACCTGAAATGAACCTGCTAAACAATATAAAAAACAACAAATAACATCTAGTTTAAAGAAGATTTTAGTGGCAGCTCTGGGTTAAAGTGATCGGTGAAGTGTTACACCTCCTTGGAGGCTTCTAAGGTGACCTAGAAGGTCACATTTATTTACAGCAGGACAATTGCTGAGGCATGGATGCTGCACATCCCTGAATTAATATGCAATAGATTGGTTTATACTGTAAAAGTTGTATCTTCATCCAGATGCACTAAAGAAATATGTACTAAAAATAATAATAAATTAGACTCCCATTAGAATAATAAAAATTCAATGTGTGATTTTTCCACACTGGAGATTTCGATTGCCCCAGGACAAACATGGCGGTAACAAATAATCAATTTTGTACTATTGAAAATAGCAAATAGCCAGGTAGAGCACAACGGCTACGTTTGATGGAAGGTGATGATAAGGAAGAAAAATACCAAAGACCTCGTTCAAAGCCATGCCAGCATCCCAACTCTGAAGAACGCATTTACAGAGGCAAGCAGTAGGTGAATGATGATTCACATTTAAGTTGTATGTAAAAGCAGAGTGAGCCCCTAGTAGATGTGCTGTACCTCGTGCCACCATGAAACCTGCAACTAGTCCGCATGGGTTATTTTCCACCAGCAAGCCTCCAGCAATTCTCATGTTCATCAGAGCTACGAATGGCTGTAAGGGCAAGTTACCCGCATAAGCTCTTCGCCAAATGAGGTTCCCAGAAGAAGAGTCTAAGACACTGATTAACAAACAGTGCAATTTCCCCTTCCCTTCCTCCTATTTTAAGCTAGAGCCACAGTAGGGTTGATTTTATTTATTTATTTTTAAAGCTAAATCTGAACGCGATGCCTGGAGCAAGAAACGGTGAGATCTCTATACCCTGGGCTGAGGGGGCACCTGCGGGGCAGGGGGAAGCGAAGCTGCCGTCGGGAGCCTCCATTCAGCCACCGCTGCCCAGCTTGCAGGAGCAGATGGGGAATGACTTCTGGACACGTGCAGGTTCACCTCCACAAGCTTTTAAAATTTAGGAAACGGTTGTAATCTGCACAGGCTACATTAAGCACGATGCACGTCTCGGGGGGTCAACGCTGGTACGCTCCGGGTATGTGTGGCCCTGCACAACATACTGCTCCCTCTCCCGCCCCCTTTACTTGGTTGTTCTGGTTTTTTGAAACCCAATGCTACGTAAAACATCTCGATACATAAGTTTCATGCTACACATTTCAGATTTGATCCGGTTCCAACATACATCATTCCGACCATTCCAACAGGAAATTAATCATCCCAGTGTATACACTTCCCAAGAGACGTATTCCCCAAGCTGCCTCCTGCCCTCCGCACTGAACAACAAACATACAAAGCAGCCTCAGCTCCCCCTCCCTGCCCGCGTGCTTTGTTCAGCGATCCATTTTTCTGTACCGCGACGCTCGCTAAATCAACACGCTGAGCAAACCTGGGGCACTCGCTCCAGCCCAGCGCTGTGTAATGTATGCAATTACGCTAATCTATGGAGAAGGCTGTCAGTGGAAACCAAAGACGAGAGCGTCAGCATTCCAGGCGAACTTACCGCCCGCAGCCGGCACAACAAAAAAAGCTCTTTAACATACCAAATTGGACGCCTCTGAGCTGGAGGATTTTTGCTGGCTTCCACACCGGAGAGGAATCGCGGTGACCGCCCTGCAGCTAAAACCATGCGAGGAGGTCAAGCAGGAGGCCAGGAGGCCGAGCCTCCTTGCTCCTTGGTGGACTACCCCAATAAAGGAAAGGCTCTTGACTGCAGGAAATTAAACTCTGATTTAGATGGAGATAACAGGCTCCAGCCCCAAGTTAAGTGGAGCAGGTCCACCACGAGGACAATCTGCAGATAGCACATTTAGCTCACAAACCACTCAATCAAGCATCACCCTGCTCCTTAACAAGGCGACCGCTAGGCTTTTTTTTGTTTAACCTGAACCACAACTGTGTGGAGCTGGCAAGGAGGAGCCAGATGACACTTCTGCTGCTGCTTCTTCATATCCCGAGCCAGTTCCAAGCCTTTTCTTTCTGCTGCACCTTAATCACCCCTGCCAGACGTGATGGCCACGCTACTTCCGCAGCGGTGAAGGTGCTCTTGGTTTGGCAGCCTTGCTCCTGATTTTCTTGGAGGAAACAAAAAGCAATGTGAAAGGCCAATGGATCCTTGTTAATGTGTTGGTGTGTCAAATGCTCAGCAGTTGTGGTAAAATAAAAAAACCCAAAGTTAGAAACCTTCATGGACCATTTATGAGACCGTTTAAGATGGCCAGTATAAGACAGGAATACACTCTGCAATTTGCCTTCATCGGTGAGAAAGACCTACCATGATACCAACTATGTCCTTGATTAAAGTGCACTTACTTGCCTGCCTGTTTAAACACAAATGTATGCAGTGTCAAGAATGACTCAAAGATAAAAACCAACATGTTAAAAGCAAAAAAAAAAAAAAAAGAAAAAAAAACAGTACACCTGAGGAAATAAGGCCTAGCCAGCTGACACCTCCTCACCACAAAAATACCCTAATTAATTCAGACCACTAATAAGACTCCTTAAGAAGCAGAAGAAAACTATATCTGTGGTTCTTTCCTACGTACATGCAGAAACCAGCCACCAGAAAAAAAAAAAAAAAAAAAAGGGAAGAGGAAGAAATATATGAAACCCTTCAAGAAACCTTTCAGAACCTTTTCATCTTGTCAGCGCTCCCTGCACTAAAAAATTATTAACAACCAGATTACCAGAGACCACATATTTTGCATCGAGACTTAAACGCATCAGTAATATTCGTATTTGCATTAGCGTCTGACTTATACAGGCCCAGGAGAAAACCCGAAGCGTGAAAACTGCAGAAAACAAGCCCCCTCCGAACCTCTGCGCCCTGCCCTGCTTTCGGTTTCCACGGAAGGGCTGCAGCCCGGGGAGCGAGCGGCTGAGAGCCCCGCCGCCGCCCCGGCCGAGGCGGGAAGCGCGGCCCCCGGGCC
>VXAL01008561.1:436267-486563 GCA_013399475.1 Chauna torquata | reverse complement strand
TTTTTTTGCTGACGCCTTCATGTGGCGGTTGGACTCGATGATCTTGTGGGTCTTCTGCGGCCCAAATTAGTCCGATGATTTCTCTCCCTCTGAGGGCTGTGGCCTCCCTCAAGTTAACGTCCAACTGTTCTTACCGACGGGGACAACCTTGCCCTTACAACAACCCAGTGATGAACAGAAATATTATCCTTGTTTTACAGTTAGGGAGGTGATGCACAACACCTTAACAATTCACTGCATGTGAATCACTTGTAAAATAAACTAACCTTGATTCGAGGATTTTAAACAGAGAACCACACTTTCCTCTTCCCCATCTTGATGAATATCTCTTCTTCCTTGTGACTGCCTGCTTCACCTTTGTATGGTTTTTGCATCATGCCATGTCCCAGGATCACAGCACGGGTGAGGTTGGCAGGGACCTCTGGAGGCCACCTGGTCCAGCGCCCTGGCTCAGGCAGGGCAACGTAGAGCAGGCTGCCGAGGACCATGCCTTTTGAACACCTCCAGGGATGGAGACTCCACAGTCTCTCTGGGCAGCCTGTGTCAGCGCTCACCTCTTTTCTGGAAGATTTTTCCCCATTCATTCACCTCGGTTCACCCCCTCTATACCCAAGGCCTCTTTGCCAGGATTCTTCTCTACTTTCTTACGCCACAGTACCAGCCTGCTGGGGCAGCAGCTTTGGCTGGATATGAAGCTCTAGACCCACCTGCAGAGGAGCAGCAATAAGACAGCCTAGAAATAAATGACTGGCTACTTTCTAGTCTTTCCACTGCTTCAGCTATGAGCAAAATCTTTAAAGTCAGTAAATTAATACAAATGCACTGACAGCTCACTCCCCTTCATATTGTCCAGGTCTCCCACAGCTTTGATCTGGATTTTGAAAAGACAGGCACAGGTGGATATTGGAGAAGTACTTAAGTTTTTACTAGTCAGTAAGTTGGGACTAGCTGGTTGCTTCACAGATGATGAAAGGCAGCTTTCTTTCTCCTGATAACTGTTGTCACCAACCTTATTGAGTGGACCAGCAGTTACTAACACAGCAAGGTCCTGCCTAGTTTTCAGTGTCCAGGCAAGGAGCAAACAATTTTCTGGGTTTGTGCCCCAAACCTAGCACGAACCTGTAAAATGTTTCATGCCAGAACAGTATATATATAGAGAGAGAGAAAACAAAAACAGAAACAAAACCACAACATTCTGACAATACCTACACATAGTTGCCCATTCTTGGGAAAAAAAACAATCAGGGCTACAACCACAAAATGTAACAGCAATCCCTATGGAACCTTAAAGAGGAGGTGCTCCCACTTACATTCAAAATAAAAGTAATTAAGGCTTGAAAACTGAATTGGAAGACTGTGATTTATTAAAAGCAATTAAATGGAACCACACGGACAGGCCACAGAGATGCTTCGGCTCTCTGCGACTCTGTTACTCGTAATTCTTCTTTACCACGTACATCTTGCAGCTTCCCTACCTATTGCCCCAGACCTAATCCCTAAGCTGTAGGGAACCTGAATATAATAATTAGCACTTATAAAGCATCCGCTATCTTCAAATAATTTAAGCATTAATTGATCCTCATAACCACCTGAGGACGTAGTTAAGTATAGCAGGGTAAGTGGTTTGCACACGCAGGCACGGGCGGCCAAAAGGTGCGGCTGCACCACGGCGCGCCCGCACCCAGCGGCGCGGGGCCCAGAGGGGCCCCTGGTGCAGCACGAGGCGCTGCCAGGGCCGCGCGTGCCCAGGAGCAAAGCGCCGAGGGCATGAGGAGTGCTCACCCCAGACGGCAACATCTCGTGCTCAAATCTGTTTTTCCTTTCTTCATCGCATTGAAGAGCAGAAGAGACAGAAACATACCACGTGACAGCTCTGGCAGAGGCACAGAAGTAAATTCCAATCAAAGTAGTGAAAGTATATCGATATAAAAAATGAACATGGCCTAGGTAAGATAATCCCTTGCTTCTTGTGTCCCCTGGAGTAACCGAGTACCAGGTGACAGCGAAGCAAATAAATCTCACTCATTTGAAAGAGCGCGATGGGAGGTGCTGGCAGGTGTGCCAACGGGAACCTGGGTCTAGCCATTCGCTCCTTCCACGGAGGGAGACGAGCCGGGCCCTCGCCCGAGGCGGCAGCCGGCCCCACAGCGGCTGGGCTCGCCTTCAGCACCGCTGCCCACGCTCACGGCAGCACCCGCGCGCCCGCCGCAGCGGGCGGCGAGCGTGGCTCCGTTCTGCCTCGGAGCGCAGCGCTCACGCACGGCCCACGCGAGGTAAAGCTGCCTCGCCCAGCGCGGAGGGAAACCATTAAAACACAGCTGCAGAGTGAAACTGGTGCGGGAGAGGAAAAAGCCCAGCCGAGGCTCTCCAGCCACTGGTGAGGTTTTTCTGTAGCTCGTCCTGCCCAGGGTTTCACGCGAACCAGCATCCCAAGCAAGGGAGGAGAGCGTGCTGCGCCTGTGCCACATCCACCCATTTTCTGCTGCAATCCAGATTATAAAGGCTGTGCGCAAGGGAGGCCTTCCTCTTCTCCTCGCTGCTTTAGAGTGAGCGGACGGTGAAATTTTAATTGTGCTTTCTGCATTTCCTCGCTTTTATGGGTCTTTAAAATCTTGAGTGAAATCTTTTGTTTTGTTTGGATACCAAAAAGGAAAGCAAGTTTTCATCATGCTGGTTTATGAGGAGCACTTCTCTCACACCCAGCTTTAGACTTTTTCTGATATATTGAAGTGATAACCAGGGAAGAAATGTAGTCTTAAAACTACCATCTACACATCTTCCCTGCAAGCACGTTTTAGCACAACATATTAAATTAAAAAAAAAAACCAACGTTCTCAAACTGCTTGCATTGTTGGACTGCTACAATAAGAAACGGTCAGACGTTTTGAGGTACATCCCTCCTAAATGGAAGCACAGTACACTTCTATTTCATACGCATCTAATCCATTTATCTATAAAAATATTTTGTCTGGTTTGGCTACTTTTTCTTATTAATAGGCAACCCCATTTTCCAGGCTCTTAGGAAACATGCCTGCATTGCACAAATCACAATAATGGGTGCTCCTTTACTTTTTTCCTTTCCGGTGTATAATATATTACAGCAAGATTTCCAATAGGTCGCATGAGACCATGAATTAATATACAGTGTAGTCATCACATGCAACATTTCCTAGCCATTTTTAAGAATGTTAGTTCTCCAGATGATGAAAAAAATATTGATGATTTTAAAGTCTCCAGTCTGTGCTTATTCTAAAATGAAGGCAGACAACAGAATTGAAGATTCGGGTCTTGGATATATATATTATTACCTAGATGAAATACATCAGCAAGGATTTCTAGGATATATTGTCTATCTAGTTATGACCTTTTGTTGTAAAGAATGCACTGCACAGCTTCCAGCAGTCCTCATCTTTTAACTGTAAACACACTCTTCCTCCATTTGATTTGCTGGAAATGGTTTGAAAGAAAGACACACATGGGCAGCTGCTATTGTTCAAACGCCTCGGTGTCTGGAGAAGACAGCTGGAAATGGCTCGTGGTATTAACCGTAGTTACTGAGAGCCTTTATTATTTTGGAGAAGACTTATACACTGTGCCACCTATGGCCAAAGTTTAGTGTACTAATTCAAATTTTTAAATAGATGTTTCAGAAGCCCTCTTCTATTTGTTCTCCGCACTATCATTTGTGAAGTTTACCATGTAGCAGAAATACTAAAATGGAAAATTAATTATAAAGAACAAAATAAAATTGACCAACACCTACAGAAGCTCTTTTAGAGTAGACTTTCATTGTGCCTGGGCATGGAGCAAAAAGGATTCAAAAACCTCATATTTCAGTAGTACTTATGTATCCAGCTCCTCTAGATAAGAACAAAAGTCCTTTTCTGTTAATTCCAACACAATTGATAACTTTCAGCTGATTAGCACAGCTTGTCTGAAGGGTTTCCTGACATTTTTGAGAGCACCTCGTATCAATTGCACTTGTGTGAATACAAAGATGAAACTCACTTGTGCTCTTACTGATGCTAATTATTGCAAAAAAACCCTACCCTATCTGGGGCTCAAAGAATTCTGCATTTCATATAACAAGGTCACTGTTAAACCATCCTGTTCTGGGTAACACTTCCTTGCTACCAAAAAAAGGTAAACCCTTATCACTGTCATAGCAAGTACATGGATTAGTATACTCCAAAAGGAAGAATCATCTTTAGTGTCTGGAGGAAAACACTGCAAAGTACTCTTAAAGACTGCAAGCAAACCAGTCTCTAACAAGTAGAATCCTTACCAACTCAAGCCAAACAGGATCATAAAAGCTTTTGGCTGCAAATGTTGCCGAATCCCACCTGGCTTCATGGAATACCTTAGTTTCTTCCTCACCCCATTTAAGTTTCCAGGAAAGGGAAAAAAAAAAAAAAGACCTTTTCTTATGGATACAAAGGAGATTCATAAGTTATTCCAAACAGACAACAAATACTTCAGTCTTACTACAGAACAAAACAGAAAAAAAGTCTAATTCTTGGCTGAAGACATACATAGATTCACATAACAATAAATAGTACATACAGCATACAGAAAAAGAGTAAGAAAAATATTAAAGCCCAAGTCTGTAAGAATGCGAGGGACCATAAAATCAGACTATGCCAGTTAGCTGGTTAAACAGCAGCACAACAGAACCTTTAGCTTTGTCCTCATAACCAAGAACCAAAATGCTGCAAGATCCATATGTTTCCTCCTACCGGTTGGAAATGGATTTACAAAATCCACTAGAAATGCATACATCTCCTCTGCAATATTTAAGGATGTATTACAAACATACCAAGGTTTTCCAGTGTTTCTGTTCTGTACCCAAGCAAAACAATAGTTATTACAAAGATAAGAAGAACAGCAAGGGAGAAGAAGCTGAGATCATTTAATGAAACCGTCTCTTCTAAAAGTAATGATTCGACTTTGTTATTGGTTTACCTAACCATCACAACACCCAGGCAAGCCCTGTAGTTCCGACCAAGTACATTACTGATACCTCACAGGATTCCCTGTAACACGTAATTACAATTTCCAAAGTAGGTTTCAAAAATTTAGTCAGAAGTTGGGTGCTTCACTTTCAGACTTTTCAAGTATGTTACCCCTTCCCTAGAGAAGACAGGAATCTTACCTTGAGGCAGAAAAGTATTAAAACAGTCTGCAGATAACCCGCCATATATACACAGGTTGGAATGAAGCGCAACTGTTACCTGTTTACACCTATTCATAGCGTTTTATCACATGCTACCGCCTTCCAAAAAATCTGTTTGATAATTACCTAATACATTTATTCTTTCTTCCAGAGAAGTTGTATATTTTAACAGTAACTTTTTGTTTCTAATTGCCTGTGCTGAGCATCAGTTTAAGGAGTCTCAGCAATTTTGGTTCAAATCCAGTGCCATAATCACAGGCTCTCCCTTTCTTTCACTTGCCCTTCTAGCAACTTCCTCAATGCTTTCTCAATAAAATATTCTTATGGTATAGGGTTTTATAGTTTTTATTCAAGTACTTCACCCTAGAGTAAAAGTACTTTAAAAGTTCTCATTAAAGAACACAAGACCTCCTTCCTCATCTTCATTAAATATTGGCTTGAAAAGTACACAGCATTTTTTACCATTTAAAAAAAAAGTACACCCAGTTATGCATGATTCAAGGTCAAATACTGCAAAAATAACTGCCCCACCCAATTATTCATTGTTCTGCAGTCAGAGAAGAAAAGCTTTTAGCTAAGGGAACACCATTGTAAGGAAACGTGCAGGTAATGGGGATATAAGCCTGAAACTCAGTCTTTACATCTGATGATGATGTTCTTTAGAAATATTTGCTGTATGTAATGTACAGCTTTAGTCCAATGAATAATACAACTAAAGGGGTTTCCCTACAATGGAAGATGGCATTTTATAGGATGCACTTACTGCAGCTCATAAATATTAGATGTAGAAAAACTCTTCCAAATTTTGTTCAGGGTGTGCTGAACCACCATTGAAAAGAGGTTTGCATTACCTTTTCACTAAATCCATTCTCTGTATAAAGCTGTAAACTTCTCCCTATATCAGGAACTGATTGAAGTGCTCCTATTTAGTCTGATGGCAACATCAGATCAACCGTTGTTCGCTTAACATCCTAGGCATTGCTAAAACCTTGAGGAAAGCACACAGACATTTTGTACCCTGCATAAATCAAGGATTTATTTATTAAAATGCATTACACGACATGATGACAGAACAGCCACCTCGCAGGAAGCACAGCAAATATTAACTTATGCTTTAGTGCATCTTATCATGGATGTTTTTATTTTTTATCCTTTTTTGAATCACTGCATGACATATCATAGTAGACAGAGAACTAAGTAGTACTTTAACAGTTATGAAATGGATGAGAAGGAAATTTGGTACTCAAAAATATTCCCACAAGCTCAACTGACTTTGGATATGTGTGTTTTAATTTCCAGAAACTGTAATGCCACACGAGAGGCCTGTACATATGCTGCTACTGTTAAGTCAGCACTGAAATGGCTGTTCTGCAATTGTTTTATAGGACAAGATGTATTGTTCTTAATCTTTTAATGGTACCAATTAAAGAAATATTAAGGCTCAAACATTAATTGCAATATGCAGTAATTCTGTCTAACCACTAGATTGGATTAATTTTCAGATCAATTCAGCCTGCTTTGAAACTGCTTACAAGAATTTTTTAGGGCATTTACTCACTCTTAATTTAACTCTCAGCAGAAGACTTCAAAAACAGAATTATCCATGGGTTCCAGGCACCTCAGAACAGACTAACACTTTCCCTTTGAAATAAAACTACTCTTAAGAATGTAAAAGATCCCCTAACCAAAGAGAATAAAACGCATTACAAAATAAAAGCATTATCTTTCCCAGCAGGAATATTCTACCCTGTAGAAAAAACCCTTCAAGCATCTTTAGTCCTCTCAACCAAGAACGTAACTGGCCAGCAGAATCGCGTCACATACAACAACATCAAATTGGGACCAAGTTGCTTTTATGTAATCCATACATCATTTATTGTAATATAAATAACTTCTTGGAATATTATTATAATTGAAAATGACATACGCATAATGGTTTATTGGATCCATTTGTTGCTTGTTATATCAATTTTTAGATTTTTTTTTTCCTGTTTGGTTTATGCTAATAAATGTTTGTGGATAAGATTAAAACTTAAAATCTCACTCTGTAAGTAAACTTCTAAGTAACAACAACAAAAAAAGAAGCAAACAAGCAAACAAAAGCATTGCAAAGTTTTTCCTTAGTAACACCCTTCAACCTGTGTGATCATAAATACAGATAACGCCAGGAACACTAACAACGCCTGACAGCCAGTAATAGCTCTTTTTACTCATGACTGCCTATTTTTCCACAACTCATATTACGCTATTTCCTCTAAATTGGAAGTGTTACATACCACTTAACTTATCCAATAGCTGTATCCTTCATTAGTGGAACAAACTTTCCCAGTTCTGACTGGACCATGCCACAAACTATTGCATTATTACTAGATATTTTACTAGAATTATTACTGGGGCAATGTGGCCCCTGGAGACCTCTGGGTGAGTTCTATTCTTTTACATGATTTCAACTCTGTGGTTTTAAACAAAGTTTTAAAACCATGTCTTATCTTTTAAGTCTGTATAGGCGCACCCACACTAGTGCTTTAGTTCAGATCAGGAGAGGTACTGTGAAGACCGTCACTAACAGTGCTTTTGTTGACGTTGCAAAATAGGTTTGGAGTATACAAACTGAATTATTTTTGGATGAAACTAACCTGTAAAATTCAGAGTGCATCTAACATGCTTCAACAACTAAGAGGCACTCAGTCTGGAGGGCAAGAAAAGGGCCAGGCTGAAGAAGACTCAAACACATGGACTGTGGCCATCATGCCCTCAGTACCAACTATCTTGCTCTGCATAACCAATTTTGTAGTAAGACTGCACTCCTTACAAAGGAGCTTGTATTGCCAAGCATCCGCTTCAGTCATTTAACATGGCTACCTCACTGAGCCTCAAGAGGCTGGGGTTTCATTAATATTCTTTAGCATTAGCATGACTCTACTTCAGCCTGAACAAGCTCCTTCCATACATCCCAATTTCCTCCCTCCTTTCCTTACTGTCTTTTCCTCCCTTTACTGAGAACAGTGTTTTTAAAAAAACATGTTTTTAAAAGAGGCTGCCTAAGTTTCTAAGTTTACATTTCTTTTACTAAATGAGTTAACCTGATCTTCAAAGGCATCCACTGAATCACAGAGAAACTTGATGTCTGAGTAATATGACTGCAATACAAGATAAATATTTTGTAAAACATACAATCATTTAATGGTAAACAGAGACATTAACAGCTTAGTTTTCATTTTAAAGATTGATTTTGAAAAATAGTAGTGGGAATGGGTTTCATGCAATCATTAGAAAAGTGGAAGTAAACACAGCTGATTCTCATCAAGAGATCCTGACATCCATTGGAATGCAAGTGTGTTCCCATACTAGCACTGTACTCCCAAACTTCATGTGGTTAGAAATATTTGGCCAATTAAATGGCAATCCAATTGTCTGAACACTAATAAATTAATTATAAAGTGATGGTTCACACCAACACAGTTGCTTTCATGATGCAACTTACTGTGACAAGTGATAAAGAGCCTCAGAACTGAAGTACAGTTACAGAATATTACTAGAAGCACTTGCACTTGTTATAAGACAGCACTGTAAGTCCTGAATTCTGATTAGATAGTACCCATAACATTACCTTGGCATAGTAACAGCGCATTTTACAATTTATGCAGTCAAGTATGGGCTGTACAATAATGATAATAAAAGATCAAGTCATATCAAAGTAACATTTCAAAGCAAACTTTTCCTGACCTTTCTGAAAGAGAAGAAAGGAACATCTTTCTCAGTAGTTCCCTCTCCTGCTTTTCCATTCCAGTCTTCTGTGACCTTCTCTCATTATCTATTTTTGTTTCTCAAAAGAAACAACAGTGAAGGGAGAGGCAAAGTTTCACTAGTATAGTACTTGACTTTTTTTGTTTGTTTTTTTTAAATTAGATAGCAGGTCCCCCGACTCAGCCAAAGTTAAAAGGAGCAGACCAGAAAGCTTAGGAGCAAGACTTTTAAGGATTTCTGTGCAACAGAAATAAGGCAGGCCAGAAAGATTTAAAGAAAAGGATGACAAGTTATAAGGAAGGTGGCGATTTCCAAACAAACAAAACTTCAAAAGTTGTTCTTTTTAAAACCAACCGTATTTCTTGACATAAGAAATGTTTGCTTTTAAGACAAGTAGTTTAAACCAACATTAATTTATTATTAACAAAAATGTCATTTCATAGATATACCTTCTAAGGGATAACCTGTTTTCTGAGAGAAACAGTAGAGATCGTTGCACAGCTGCTTTAAGGAAGCGCTGAAACGCAACATTACCATTCCATGTACTTCCACATCAGTATGCCTTCCTCCAGGCAACTAAGCAATGCAACTGGTCTGCTATGTTCTAGTCTTTGACTATCTTTCTCATTAGTAAATAAAAACCAAGAAGCATATTACAGCTAGCGAGGTTAAAAGAAAGATCCATTACATTTACATCCTAACACTTAGAACTGCACTTGCTTAGCAGAAAATTGCCCAGGAGTCTTCAGGCCATGACAATCTCAGCAAATTTCAAGTAGCTACAGGTTTAAACACAAAAAATTCCCAGGGACTTGCGCTCCAAGTACCAGAGGCAAGGCTAGAAAGAATTTGGATTCACGCATTTACCCAACAGCCCCGTACTTGTGAAGAAGAGATGCAGAAGGCAGTACTCCGTATGCAAGAACGACTGCCTCGTGTTTCAGTTGAAAACATTACACAGTCTTATGCATGGTCAGGCATATTTTAAGGAAATTCATAAATGCATAGCAGAGCAGCATGCTTAATGGAAACACAAGCACTAGCACAACACAATGTGTAGGTTGTCAAGACCAAACTGTCTCTGAATCTCTTTCCAGCCTCACACTTCTGAAGCTGTAAAATACACGCACCTATGGTAACATGCTGAAAAAAACCAGACTATTCTACAAGCATCAGGTAAACGTCCAAAGGAACTTGTCTGTTTTGCTTTTTTAAGGCACAACAGACTCCTACATACAAATTGTCTTGGAGCATCCGGGTAAAACTCATTCTAATTATTTTAGAATTTTAAATTTAATGGAATAAAAGCATTAAAGACCAACAGTTACTGGGCCCTCAGAAGACAACTCCAAGGAAGCACTTTTTGCACAGATGTATGAGGTTTTTTTGCTATTTATGATCCAGGTACCGAATCTATTGTTTTTAGAGCAACTCAAGGCTGTAGCAACCATGTATACACTATGGACCTATCCCTGTGCAAGAGGTGAACATGAAGACATCGCTTCTGCAGTTTTGTGTTTCACAGAACAATCACAAATGCTCTAGAAGTAGGATCCATGTGATGGCCAAAGCAGAAACCGAAAAGTGAAACACTTCACTGAAGGGAATGTCCTCATTCTCACTTCTTCAAAGAGATCTCCATCCAACAGTCTCCTGGTAGGAGACGAACAGAAAGATCTGCTGAAGTGGAAGAAAAAAAAAAAAAAAAAAAGGGCAGTGATCAACACAAGTAACTAACTGCTGTTTTCAAAGGGCTCACTAACTGCATCGGAAATCAACAAGTAAAGTTAATAGGGTACTTCACTCAGATTTGTGGGTGGAAGAACAAAGCAGTTGGTTCAAACAGCTTCTCATGACAATAAAGGCAATCCATAAGAAAAAAACAGTACTTTGTGTGGTCCATCATAAACAAGAGTCATCAGCAAGCCATTAAAGTCCATATGCAGAAACATTTTTATTCAAGAAAGGCAGAAATGCAGATAGGTTTAATGTAAGAATTTAAATCTTGCTTTGGTAGGGAAAAATTAATACCAACTTAAAATTAAATATTTCATTTAAATAAGCCATCTAAGTGAACCAAAATAATTACAAAGTACTTATATTCAGAAAAAGATGTTTCCAACAAGTATTATTTTTGTTGCCATATTATCCAATGCAGTTATGATTTTTTCCTCCTTTACACTTGATTTTGTGTACACTTTTAGATGCAGAGTTGACAGAAGGCCAAAGGTGTCACAGGGACATGAAGCATAAATATTTGCATGACAAACAGAACTGTCAGAAATATAGCATCCTGTAAGAAAGATTTTTACAGTAAGAGTTCCCTTGAGCAAAGCAGGTGAGTTAAAATTAACTGTTTAATAATAACTGAAAGTACATGAAACTGTTTTACCATTTCAGGCAGTTCCCTTTGCTCTAAATATTCCTCTATTAACTAAGCCCTAAAAGGCATGCTTACGGAACATGCGTGCATTCTGTATGTTAATATGAGGAGGAAAAAGCTTTTGCAAGACCTACATATTACACCTCCTACAGGAATCAGCTAGTGGGAGTGAAATACAGTAAAGTACCATCCTCATCACTCCCTGTGCATCTTGTTTTTTGGATACAGGAAAAGGGATTAACGGGGAAGAAGTGGCATGACAGAAATAAAGTGCTTAGCATTGGCTTAATTTGTTACCTAGACTGCATCTTTAATAAACTTTCTGACTTCAAAAAAAAATCATTCTTGAAAGTAGAACATTTTATACACAGTGTATAATACATATTTCATATTAATGATCTAGTAACTAGCAAACTACCTCTTAACTGTGTTTCCAAAATATAATTTTCAATCATATGCTCCATAAATATCTGGAACTGCAGTCTAGCTTATTAGAAAGTGTAACAAATATATGCAATTAAAAGAAAAGCTTGAGAAGAGATAACCGTTTCATTACAGTATAAAATGCTATTTCCATTGGAAAATTGATAAAAATTCCAAATGAAGCTAACTGAAAAGCAAAAGTCTCTACGATGTAAAGACCATCAATGAACATATTTATTTAAAAAAAACATGACATGTTGTATATTTAAAGTTTTATTGATGGGAATGCAAATATAACCATGGCATATCACAAAAACAGTTTTTAACATTTCATTATGAGCAGTTCCTTAAAAACATCTGCAATCATTTGTAAAAGCTGCATTTGATGTTTGAATCCTTGTAACTTCAATCAAAATATTCTTCTAATAGCCTATTGCAGATTTATTAAAAAACCATCAAAATTTACAGTAAAAAATTCCACAAATACCTACTGTTTGCAGGTGCCTGATTTTAGGTATTTTGTACAGCTTTATTTCAGGAAGTGCTGATTATTCTTCCTCATGAACATTAATATTCCCATTTGCTCAAAAGTTGTCTTCCCAAAAAAACAGAGGGGTACTTCCTGATGGCTAATTATCACCTATAACTCAAATGAATGCAGATGCTTATTGTTTTACACATTTTTGGTTTTAAATATGCTCTCCAGTCACAAGATTCAATTCAATTCATGGATGGGCATACCTGAGGTACTATGTTATCTAAATTTTTTTTCCTGGAAGAGATGCTAAAAGGAAACAAATCAACATAGAATATTTTGCTGAACTGCTTATTTTCTTTAAGTCTCTTCCTTTTCCAAGAACTTGTACATCCACTAACAAAGTTTGTAACAGAGAACACCGTACATCTTTTATTTATCTCTCATGTCTTCATTGCTTGGATCTGATCTGTTAATAAAAAGAAACAGCTAGTATTAAATACAGGTAAGATGAATTACTGTTCTATTTCACTTTTTGAAAACATAACCTAGTATGTTCAGGTTACAAAACTACACCAATAGATATTTTGGTGTAGTTAAAATAATAGCAGACAATGCAGTTCAAGTTTTCAATTTGCTTTCTCATCCACTTCTGAAATTCCTCCACAGCCAAGTAGTTTTCCCCAAATATAGCTAATTAAACAGGAAGAATCTTCCACAGAATTCAATGTTTATCCTTTATAAGCTTTTAAAGGAACTGATGAGAATAAGGCCTGAAAATCGTGGGGTACATACATCAATTCCTTGCACACATTTCAGCTTCCACATAACTAAACTAGAACCAACTCCCCAACAGCAATGAACACCAAAAGATTTAAAGTTATTTAAAGTCTGGTTTTGCATAATTCACATGGAAACATCCTTCCTCTCAGTAACCACACTTCTCTGTACTGAGAGCCTGACTGCCACTTCCAAATTAACTTCAAACATTTTCTTAGTTAACATAAATATACTGCATCCCCATTACAAAATGGGGAAGTCAGCACAATTTAATTAAAAGCAGTTGTAGGGAATGAGAGCTGTGTTTAGACCAACGTGAGACAGGTTAGTTTTACCCTACTGACGATATGGTGTTGCAACAGAAAATCAGACTTCGTGTCTGAGAGCATTGTCCAAACGCTTCTTGAACTCCGGCAGGCTCGGTGCCGTGACCACTGCCCTGGGGAGCCTGTTCCAGTGCCCAACCACCCTCTCGGTGAAGAACCTTTTCCTGACACCCAGCCTGAACCTCCCCTGACACAGCTCCATGCCGTTCCCTCGGGTCCTGTCGCTGTCACCAGAGAGAAGAGATCAGCCCTGCCCCTCCGCTCCCCTCGTGAGGAAGCTGCAGGCCGCCATGAGACCTCCCCTCAGTCTCCTCTTCTCTGGGCTGAACAGACCGAGTGACCTCAGCCGCTCCTCATACATCTTCCCCTCCAGACCCCTCCCCATCTTTGTAGCCCTCCTTTGGACACTCTCTAACAGCTTCATGTCCTCCTTATGCTGTGGTGCCCAAACCTGCACCCAGCACTCGAGGTGAGGCCGCACCAGGCAGAGCGGAGCGGGACAACCCCTCCCCTCGCCCGGCCAGCAGGGCCGTGCCTGATGCACCCAGGGCACGGCTGGCCCTCCTGGCTGCCAGGGCACGCTGCTGGCTCGTGTTCAGCTTGCTGCTGACCAGAACCCCAGATCCCTTTCTGTGGGGCTGCTCTCCAGCCTCTTGTCCCCCAGTCTGCACGTATAGCCAGGGTTGCCCCATCCCAGGTGCAGAATCCAGCACTTGCTCTTATTGAACTTCATGTGGTTGGTGATTGCCCAGCCCTCTCATTTGTCAAGGTCTCTCTGCAAGGCCTCTCCACCCTCGAGGGAGTCAACAGCTCCTCCCAATTTAGTAACATCTGCAAACTTACTCAATACACCTTCTAGTCCTACATCTAAGTCATTTATGAAAAAATTAAAGAGAACTGAGGAAAGAATATGTGATTTGGAACCAACCCTCTCTGATACAATACAGCAGTGAAGGAAGCTCAGTAGTAAGATGCTGCTCCTCCACTACAGAACTCTTTTAGATGGTGGAGGATGCACTGTTTTTCCTCTGTAAGGCAGTGAATCTTTGTAAAGACTATTTTTAGTTAGTATCCCTTCCTCTGAAAACACGACCAAACGTTTTTGCATTGTGTAACAATGCAGTAAAATAAACCATCTCTTTCTAATTAGCAGAAAGGATTCTAAGTAGAAAGGAGAGTCTGGTACCCACAGACAAGTGGAGATGATGTTAATCAGTTACAATGTTGGATATTATTTAGCTGCACCTTTAAGGAAATTAGTGGCAATGACTCTGGAACATTGCTGACATCTAGTGGCTACCACGACACAGAACACATCCATCTAGACGAACCATCTTGTACAGCATTTCGTTCTCAGACTCAGATTAAACTGCACTACCTAATACACTCACAATGTAAGCAACGTACACTAGATTGAGGGAGCTAAAATTAGAGCAATAACACTTCACTATTCTATACATTTGGCAGTACATGGGAGGACAAAAAGAGACCAGATCCTTACCAATACACAACATAAAGAGATACACAGCAACCATACCAAGTTTGCAATTAAAAATGTGTGTGTAATGCATCATCTAAGCCAGATCTGTTATTTCTATGTACTTATGAGTGTCTGCATATGCTAGGATCCTTACAATGTAAGCTGTTCTTTTTTTTTTTTGGCTCTAGGTCAAAGAACTAAGTTGAATAATCAAAACCACTATATTCGTTTATTTTTCCAGCCTGCTTATTCACCATTTCCAAATACATAGCAACGACATATGGAAAACTGGGACAGGACAGTAAGAATAAATTAAAGAACAAACTGAGCTACCACTATACAAATTAAGGAGCACCACGTATTATAATTGTCTACAAGTGCAATTGTCTTGCACTGTTTGCAAGAGTATGCATTAACATTTCCTAGTACACACTTCCGGCAGAGAACTCACATGATCTTTGCGTGCACATTAAAGAGGCGAATGAAAAGTAAGTATGAGACAGAGCATCAGTACTCACTGTGTGATTTGATCTGACAGCAGAATTGGACACAAAGAAAACAAAGGAAATAAAGAAAAAACTTACAAAATGAAAGAGTTTAACAGAATGAAAATAGAGCAAGAGAATTACATATAGTATACCTTGGAGCCAATCCACACCTTCTTGTAAACCCTCTCCTTTAAGAGCATCACTGGCACTGAAAGAAAAATCAAATTATGAAAACATCATAATAATATCAGTTTCAGTGAACTCATCACTATACCTGTAATTTACAGAATTGCAAAGTAGTATGAATTACACTTTACTTAAGTTTTCTTCACCTGGAGAAGACTGCTTCTCAAGCGACATATTCTAGAGTACCTTCCCAATATGGGAACACCATTTCAAGAAGTGATCTATTTTATTTTTGAATTGCTACTACAGTTTCAAGGCAGAGGAATCATTCCTAGAACATGAGGGGCTTTTGAGAGCTCCTACATAAGGCAGCTGTATTGTTCAGCTGCAGATACACTTAAGTAACACCCTCTGCAGACAATGCTGTAAAAGATATATGTTTACTATCTACAACACCACCAATGAAGTAGCACCTTCCTCCTCCCACGCAGTTCCTATACACAGCGAGGCTGTTGGACTACTGCAGGAGACAAGCGTAGTGCATACGCACTTCATTTTAACAGCCACCCTAGGACCGTCTGTTAATATATCAGGCTACAATGAGAATGGTGCGAGTCTACCCTTGAATCACAGGTGTGTAACTGTTTAAGGCCCCTCATTCTACAGCTTACGAAAATTAGCACAGCAGTGAATCTGCACTGTTACTGTGGTTATCCATAAAATTATTTTTCAGGAAGCTTGGGAATTCAGTGTAAAGCAATGATCCCAAAATAACACCCAGCTACTCAAGTCAATTATTAAAGGCCCTAAAATGAAAATTTTAGTTTTCAGCAGCATTTAGCTGCTGATTCCACTTTATCTGAACTTTAGCAAGACAAATCTAACTTCTGTAAAGCAATTCTGAGAAAAAGTTTTTTTCCCCTGTGAACACTGACGCAAAATCCTTTGATTTATAGGAAAGCTTTATATCCTTCGGAAAGGAAATACAATAGTTGTTACAACTGGAAAAATCCTCAAACATTAGGTGGTACAATGCTGTCCCTCTGAATTCCCACAAGAACAGTTTACTAAGTGACCTTTTAACAGTAGCACCTGAAGTACTTGCAGAGTGGAAGAAAATGTCTCTCTGTTGATATTATTAATTCTGCAACACAAACCAGCAGCAACACTGATGACAGTTCTACTCAATTTCCCAGCAAAAATAGTAGCAGCCACTCTTCTGATAAGAAGATTATTTTTCAATCTCACTGAAGTTCTCCATTTCATTATTTGAGTAACAGTTCTCTTGTTAAAATTTTCAAGTTACAATCTACATGAATGCATTGCATTGTGCTTTTAAAATAAATTTCATAGCAAGTACTGTAATGTTTCCACTCGTTCCACATATGGCAGCATGGCATTTTAACTGGCTGATTTACTTTGTATTATATAATACTGAGTGGCACGATAGAGCTAAAATATGAATACAAATTAACACCAATAAAAGGGTAGAAATAAAAGGAAAATATACCAGATATGCCAGGGCTTGTCTTTGATGTTTTCTAATGACAATAACTGAGATACTTTCACAGATGATATTGCATCCCTCAGGTCCATCTTGTTAGCAAAGAACAGAATAGGCAGTCGACGGTGCTTAATATCTAGGCATGGGCAGAAGTAGAAGTACCATGACAATATGCAACATATTAATCTTTGCAAGTAATAAACTGCAAACAAATACAAGAAGGTATTTTGCTCACCTGTAACTGCAATTCTTTGAAGGTTGTATCCTACCAAGACGTACCCTGTTGGGTCACATGGCCTCTGATGCATGCTTCAAGAAAGCTCAAACTTTCTGGTAGGCTTTGGGATCTTCCACCCCCTTCTCCCTCTACCTTATACATATATTTAAAGCTGTGTGTATAAATTGCTGGTGAAGCTGAGGAACAGGAGTTCAAACAATTTCCTACAAATACTACGTCTCTGTTTAGTGAAGACTGGATGTGTAAAATGGACAGAAAAATGATTTGCGTTCATTCATATCCTCCCAATAGCAGATGCATACAAGTAGCCTGCACTATCCTTTAGCATCCTGGACAGCATCCACGACTTTAAAATTCACAAAACAGGAAAAAGATGCGCATGTCTGGACATCCCTTATCCTACCTTCACTTGAATAAAGACTTCTTTTCCAGAAGGTCTTCTCAGTTAGCAATGGGAACCACAAACCAAACCAAGGACCTTCATACACTGCCAGTTTGTAGCATATTTACAAATGCAAAAGCATAAAAGCCTCTCTGATTACCACAAAAGACTAAAGAGTCATTGCAAGGAAACAAAATATACATCTGCCAGTTTGAAGAGAATAAAACTGACAAAAAATTACTAGCAAACTACAGACACCAACTATGAGAATTTTTCCACATTATTTAAAAAAAGATTAGTTATGGGATTAGAGAAAATCTAGATTTGAGTCAATCAATTTTTGATAGGAAAAGATCTTTTAAAAAAAACTGTGATGAGAATTACCACAGGGACTCTTCTTAGAATACTAAAAAGAAAAGGAAACAAACTAAGGATTTGGTTGGAACCTTCAAACATAAGCCAGCTGACCTTGCTGGGGAGGGTGGCAGAAACCCCCCACTAAAAAAAAAACAAATTATTTTAATGCTGAAATGGTTTGAACTTCTTAATTATGTTCTTTTCAAACCCGTTACTGAACTTTTCCACAAAATCAGTGGAGATAATACTACTATAACCCTTACTCAGAGATCACGAGTGCTCACCAAAACGCTGACAGTTTTCACAACTATTTACCCTGTCTGGAACCCTATTTTTTCCTCTGACATCCTCTAACACAAATCAAAAGCCTTAAAATAGAAGCACAGAAAGAACAGAATTAAATTTCTGTTTTGATTCCACAGCTGAATAGCTTTTGCATCTCCTGACTGATACTTCTACACTAACCTAAAGTATAGTTAAATGAACTCTTGTACCCACAGGTTGCAGTTTACGGATACATTAGAGCCACAGAAGAGTTAACATCACACATGCAGATAGCCAAGTTAACCAAGGAATCTCCAGTGTAGTTTTTTTTTTTTTAAAAGCATTTAGAAAGGGGTACAACCTACCCACATAGACTCATAAATGTACACTTGAAGAGGTTTGCTAAATACACTGATGGACACAGATACTCATATTTTTTCCTACTATGCTGTACTCTACTCTCCCACCCCCCCCTTATTTTTGCAGTTATTGATGGAAAGT
Source organism: Chauna torquata (assembly GCA_013399475.1). Lineage (NCBI taxonomy): Eukaryota > Metazoa > Chordata > Aves > Anseriformes > Anhimidae > Chauna > Chauna torquata. Next base: position 467,916 of record VXAL01008561.1, on the reverse strand, counting down.
TAACATTTTCTTGTTGCAAATAGTTACCAGTAAGCACATTAAAAAAACAGGCACTAGAGATGTGCAATGTGTAATTCTATACAAAAAATTCCAAATATACAGAAATTTCATTTTATTTTAGAAGCATGTGCTAAATAGAGGTCAAGTGACCCAAGAGTCAGCATCTAAACAGGTAATCTAATGATTATGATCTTGCAAAATGCTGAAGTAATACGATAACAGCGATCATTAAACGAGCCATTATTTGTAGAGTGCATAGCCCACTAACACAACTAAAAATGGTTTATGGCTCCAATCCACAAAACAGTCCCAGCCAGTACAACTTCTAACACCATCAATGCTTCGCATTACACATTCTTTCACCTGACCACTTCAGGCAAAGCCTGTTTTACTGAAGGATTGCTATGATTTTCAGGGACAGCAATCTATTCAAGGTTGTTACCCAACATCCATTTAAACCTTTAGTAAGCATGTAAATTTAAACCACTCCAGGAGGTTCACAGAGGCAGAAGCACTGAAGGGGAGAAAGTAGGGCGTGCAGAGGAAGAGAAGAACAACAGTAACGCAAATAAAAATATCACTGTAGTAAAACAGTTATAGATTGATAAAAGTAGCTATTAAGTGAATCAGACATTATTCTCTTTGATTCTCTTAGATTAAGACCTACCAAAATCCAAAAGGATAAAACAGGAACGCTACTGCTGCATTTGACCTGAGATGCTCCCAGGCAAAAATACAAAAGCGCCTCTTCTTGGTTCTAGGGACTATACTAGGTGGCCACAGCCATGATCTTTCAGAACTAGAAGACACAAGTGTATCAAAAACCGAACAGTGCCGACCTACCTGATCAGTGTTAATAACCTGTTAATATCTAAATACATTGCCCAGCCTAAGCTTGCATATCCTCAGCATTAATGTTTTCACTCTTTTGTGTTATAATAAAGCACTACATACTACAGCTGTCTCTACCTCCAGTCCTTGGTCTTACGTGGTTTCCTTTTTAGCAACAGAATCACCTTTTCACCAACCTGGTTAATATTTGCTTTGTTACAAAGTTCCTTGACCCATACCTAATCCACCTACAGCCCTTGGATCATCTCATCCTTCCCCCTGAACTTTGCAAGCCTGTCCTTTCAGTGTCTGCATTTGAAGTGATCTGTATCTCTGAACATGAAATGAAGAGGGCCCAGTCAGCTCACACACTCAGCTACAGCATCTTTGCTGATGAACTTATGTACTATATGCAGTCTGCATGGAAAATGAAACCATAGCAATGTAATTGCTCCTGTCACATACTACTATTCTTAATATAAATACAGAAGTCAGCTTCTCTTTTCTCACTTCCAGCACTGTAACCCCACAAATTCAGGCTCTACCAGCTTAATAAATACAAAATTACAGCAAGATTTCACTTTTAAATTTCTTGCATGTAGTTTTATACTCTGGTTACTCATAGCAACTACATACAGCGCTGAAAGTCAGTCAAAATTGAATACTGCTTTTAAGTACATAACTTGATTCCATTAATGTTGGCCACATTGAAAGGTGAAGAAGGGAAGAGTTGACTATCTCAAAGCTTACTTAAAAGAATGCAGCCTAACAGAAAAAAAATAAAACAAAAAACCCTAAAACTAAATACTTCATCATTAATCCTCTCATATCCTCTTCCATCCCACGTATCGCCTTTTATAGGCAATTGAAACTGACTGGAATAATTATATATCCTTATTTCTGGCTATCATGTAATCAAAAAAAAAAGATAATGAAGATGAAAAAAAGTGAAAAGTTACATTAAAGGAATTAGCCATCTTCATGAAAAAATTCGGACAAAATTTTTGTGTGTGTGTATGTATGTTCATCACCACATACAGGCTCTCCAGCTTCCAAAAGGTCCAAACCTATTCTTCCTCAAACTAGTGCAACCTTTGTTCTATATTGATTAGTAAGCGACCAGTCCAACTCAGTGTAGCCAACAGAATTATGATCAGTTTGTACATCTATCTATATACATAGGTATATAAAAAATAAAAACTTAACCAAGACTATTATTCTTATTCTAGTATTAGTAAATGTCTAAAATATTTGTTAAATACTTAGAATGCAGAATGTGTCAGATAAGAAGCTGTTCTTACAACAACATAACAAATATGGAGACAGAAGGGGGGGAAAAAGCCTCCTCACCTGGATGATTCAGAAGAGTGTCAAGTTCTTCTTTGGCCACAACCATTCTTAATTTGTCACTGCTATCAATGACAAAAATAATGGCTTGGCCTTCTCTGCATAGCATAAAAAGAGCAAAGAGGCAAATTATAGGTTCTCTTAAACTGCGATTAAGAAAAGACTTCAGAAGAAACACTAAAAAAGGCAAACAAACCTGAATTTTTCTCTAATTTTTATTTGCCATTAACATCTGAATCCAGTCTTATTTCTGAAATTCAACCTTTTGATAACCTGCATAGTTTTTGTTTGTTTGTTTTGTTTTTGGTTTTTTGAGACATGAGGTTGTTAGCTGCATGACCCATACAAGGTTCAGTCTACACAACAGACCCTTCAGAAATCTTAAATTCACCACTGAGGCTGAAAAATGAACTCTGAAAATGTAACCAACTGCTATGCTGACGGTGTGGTCACAAAGAAAACCTGAAGACAGGTTTTTGTAAAAATCCTTTGTTTCTTACACTAAAACAAGTTTATTTAAATTTTTTCTTTAAAAAAAAAAAAAGGAAAAAACTGCATGTCCACAGCCATTTAACAACTATGCATATGCAGATTAATTCAACCTTGGCAAAAGTCTGCATAAATAGGATTTTTTTTTTTTCTTTTGAACAACAGGTATTTCAAATCAAGACATTTTGCTGGCAGTATGGCCACAGACAAAAATATATATATACACATATGCGCCATTCAACTCCTGATTTCAGCATATTATCGATATTACATGACTTCACATTTCATTTATTGAAATTTATTTGAAAGCAAAATAAAGCCTGAACAATTTAGAAGAATAGGTATAGGAGATCCTACACAAAAAGTATTTTTAATTTACCTTTTAATGTAATATTTATTTCTCCTTTGTTTTACATTGCTCTGAGAGACAATCACAGATGCTTCTTCACACACCCGAATCCCACCCCCCAGCACTATCCGTGTATTTTGATTTAAAAAAGTCCTAGACCTATTGATAAAAAGAAGCAAATCGACCAGCCAAGACTGTATGAGAACGTCTGTTATTTTTTGGGATACAGAAGAACCTGAACGGTAAATAAAGCTTTTGCATATTAGCTGGAAAGGCCTCAGTATTTTTTATAAGTGTACAATATTTATCTAGAGAAAACTGAGTCCTAGCATGTATTTACTAACAAAAAATAACTTCACAAAGAGGTAGCAGTGATAGGAACGCAACATGAGTTTACAAATATTAAGACAAGTGTCCTTTGAGGACATCCTAGAAGATAGCTTCAAGCCAAATATAAGGAAAGTGCAAGCTTTAAGTACTTTGAGGCAACTACTTAGGCACAGATACTTGATCAAAATTAACTGCCATTTTGCTGTTCTTGCAAAATCAAATTTAGCTTACTTTTATAAACTAAAAAGTATCTAATTATTTTATATTTTTTTTTAGCAGAAGTTAATCTTAAGTATTTGACTACTGCACTGGATCAGGAACAGAAGTGGATACAAGTGCATATTTCACTGTCAGCATTACCTAAGAAATGCCCTTCCGGTTAACACTAAAAAAGCAGTTTATACCACACAAGGGGTAACTTACTACATTAAACACAGCAGTCAGAAAAATAATTTGCTTGTGAAGCACTCAACTAGCATTCTGAGAGCAGCTTAAGTGTATCAGCCATTGAAATCTGAGTTTTGGGAAACAGACGTCTAACACTCTTAAACAATGATGAAAAATCTGCTGCCCACATAAGTTTTCAAATTGCTAACACATTTTTTTAAATGAAAAGGAGACAAAGTGTTAATCCGTAATTAAAGAATACTTTAAGGTCTATCACATTTAACATTAATATTCAATATAAATATTTAAATGATATTATAATCTCCAGAATGGACAACACAAGCTGTTTCTGTGTGATATAATAATGTTCACCTTACGTAGATCAGCAGCGGGTATTACAGAAAACCAATGAAACAACAGAAATTAATCTTCTAGTTTCATTAGAAGCTAGAAAAATAGACAATGGTGTTTATTACCAACAAAGCAATACTTGGAGTACTGCATCCAGCTCTGGGGCCCCTAGTACAAGACACATGGACCTACTACAGTGGGCCCAGAGGAGGGCCACAAAAGTGATCAGAGAGCTGGAGCACCTCTCCTATGAAGACAGGCGGAGAGAGTTGGGGTTGCTCACCCCAGCAGCGAGAAGGTTCTGGGGAGACCTTATAGCAGCCTTCCAGTACCTAAGGGGGGCCTACAAGAAAGATGGGGAGAGACTCTTTACCAGGGTGTGTAGTGACTGGACTAGGTGTAACAGTTTTAAACTAGAAGACTAGTTAAACTAGATTTAGATTAGCTATAAGGAAGAAATTCTTTACAGTGAGGGTGGTGAAGCACTGGAACATTTTGCCCAGGGAAGCTGTGGATGCCCCATCCCCAGAAGTGTTCAAGGGCAGGTTGGATGGGACTTCAGGCAACCTGGTCTGGTGGGAGGTGTCCCTGCCCACAGCAGGGGGGTTGGAACTAGGTGGTCTTTAAGGTCCTTTCCAACCTAAGCCATTCTATGATTCTTAGGAATCTATGAATACCATAATGTTATAAAATACAGTAAACATCCTACTTCGTAAATAACACTTAAGAATACTTGGTCAAGTTCTTAGTTTACATGGGCCACACATTCTCTGAGGCTCCTCACATAAAAAAAATGCAAAACAAAAAAAACTCAGCCACCAGCCAGTATCTTTTTCGCTTTTACAGTCTCTTACCTACAGAGGAACAGAAAGGTAAGATACATAATTCATCTTGGTGCTTTCTTATAGGATTGTTTTTTCATTTTGAAAATTTAAATCTTATCTCTAGCAAGCTCCCCCAGTCACTGACATAACAAGATGTCCCCAAAAGTGTACTGATTAACAGTATATCAAAACTCTCATTTTTTAGAGTTGTATTTATCCAGAACATGCCTGGTGTTCAACAGAAGGCTGTCTTCACTGAATCGTTTCTAAACACTAGATATTATTAGACTTCTGTCTAAACAGGGCACACGCCAGCTAATACGAACAGCAATGCTTCCAAACAAATAATAGACTTACTTGTAGTAATGTTCCCAGAGGTTTCTGTATCTGCCTTGGCCTGACATGTCAAACACTGTGAAAGACAAACTGCAAAGAAAAGAAGAAAATTAGTCACAGAAACAAAGAACAAAACCACAACCAAACTATTTTCTTTGCTACCCTGACAGAAAAAGTCAGATCAACTTGAATCCCAATCACCTGTGAAAGATTCACAAAGGAGCTCTGGTTACTGTATCTGCCTTCAAACTACCCTACCCAGCCTTGTGGTCTTATAGAAATACTTCACAATAGAAAACGTGTTTGTTTATTGTCTGTAAAAAGAACTAAATCAATTATAAGAAGCTGCACTGAATATGAAATAAGCTCCCATTCAGCCTCTCTTTTTATCACATTATTATTGAACATTGTTTACAAAGTTGAATACATAAAATTCAGAAGAGCCATCACTTAAAATCCACAGCCTGTCTTAAATTCTGTCCTTAGACAGGCACCAATAGCATCAAAAGGATTCTGTAAGCAAAAATAGCTTCTTAAAACAAAACTATCTTCAGAAAAACATCACATTCTGGTAATAACAGGTTACTGCAGATGACCAAGCTACAGAGGACACTCTTTAGCATTTGGGTGCAATCTCAAAGTTGCAAACACAAAGTCAACTTACAGAACATTACAAGAAAATTCTGATCCACTGTTGAAGTGGCTACAGAGGCAACACTGTAAGCAACATTAGATTTTCCTGTTTTGGGTAGTCCCAAATAGCTCCCAGAGTGGAGACAATACCAAAATGAGGAGGTCCAGAAAAGGAAGCTCTCAACACATCCTTTTAACCTATATCCAGACACTACTAGATTCTAGACTAGCTGCCCTGCCTCATAAAAAGTTCTTAGCAACTCCAAAACTGTGTTTTGATTGTAATACTAGATTCAAAAGCGTTTTTTTTGTTAAACATTCTATATCGTATAACTGCAGGTCATCTCTCCTATTAGAGGATCAGGATAAAGGAAAGTAACATAAATAGATTTACATTCTCACACAGCCAAACCCCAAACCTGTCTTATGTGCTTCACTGAGACAGAATACAGCTGTGAGCCTCCTGTAGAAATATGAAACCCATCAATCCCACACATCAGCTCAGGGAAGAAGCGACTGTCTTGCAGACTGACTGCACCCATTAAAAATACACTGTGAAGGTTACAGAATAATAAAATAATATCTAATATTACCTCCCTGAAACATCTTTGTCTCACCATATCCCCTTCATATATCCTAGCTTTCCTAATAGCTTGGCCTTCACTCAGCCAATAATTTCTTCCTTTCCTGACCTTTGCCCCTGCCAACTTTACATTGCTAAGGCTGTAACCACCATTTTTCATTTAATGAGATTAGACCGCAACCTCTTCAGAGTCTCTCCAGTGAGAGTGCTTAATGGAATGTAGGTTAGCATCCAAGCAACTGCCTGTCCTCCAGACTGTAACAGTGCCTCATTCTGAAACTTCTGAGAGAAATCAGATGCTCACACACACTACTGAAACACTATCCCTCCCCGCCCCCCAACAGTTTTAGTCAGTCCTGAACTGTGATTAGGACTCTTGGATACTACAACATTGCAGCAAACTGCATGACATCTCATTATACCACCACACTTTATACTCAGTTACATTACACTATAAGAGTGATGCAAGTCCAACTATTGTGTATTAATTATTACAGTTAAAAGGGAGAAAATTAAAGAAACTATTACCTGGATGTCTTGAATTTCTCTATACTGAATCCTATCGTTGGAACAATGTCCTGAGTTTGAGCCTTTTAAGGAAAGAAAGTACAAATTTTAAAATCAAATTAGAAAACATGTAAATATTGAAATATATTGGAAACATGAATAGATTACACATCTATTTTTCCCAATACAAAATACACAATGCAATACAAAAGCTTTCATTTAATATACAGTATCTGAATTTATAGAGTTCTCAGAAAAGTACAGTAATTCAAAATCAAGGTTTTGCATTTTCTAGAAAAAAGTAGATGCAATTGGACAAAAACATTGGAGCCGAAGCCTTAAGAGTGAGATCCTACCCTTTTACATTAGGCTGTGCGTGTATGCGTGGACATTACCTAATAAATAAAGCTGAGATGTTAACGTGGAAGATGACAGCTTGAAGACTACAACTGAGGTCAAAGTTCAAAACATTTGTGCACTCTGGTGACCAAAAAAGCTATATCAGTACAACAGAATAGCTCCTTTAAGAAGAAGGGATACTGAGCAGGGAGAAAGGTCACGTTTAGATATAGATCACATTTTGATTACAGATAGAAAGATCCTTATAGAGCTGAGAAAGTGCCATCCAATCCTTTCACAAACTTCCTAGAGCCCCTTATTAAAAACACTGCTAAAGCAGTTGACTCCTCACATACAACTGAAACAAGCTTAGTTTATTCATCTACAACTTTATCATGAAAACGGTATTTCACCATTGCAAACAGTTTAGTCAGCAGTTCCTGTCAACATGGGAAAATCTGTGTAACATAAATGTTAAAGAAATAACACTTCCTCTATTTCAAATGTCTTTATCAGGCCCAGCAGAGACAACTGCAGGTCAGCAGGCAGGCAGACACTTCCAATTGCCAGACAATTGATACAGTGCTTCTACAGCAAAGTAGCAGTTGTTCTTAATACCACAGCGCTGATCCAGAGCTCAAAATCATCTGTCAACTGAACTTAATAAAAACATCTTCATGAAGTCTGATCTAATGACATTTGTTGCACATTAGAGAATTTGTCGTGTCTTGCAAGCATAGGACTTACAGAAGTTGTATGCAAAGCTACTCTCCTAAAACATCACATTAAAAAGGAACATTCAGAAGTAAATTCTCATCACATGACTTACAGCAAAGCAAAGAAGAAATAAATTCCATTTACCCACATAATTCCCTCAGGACTTTCTCTTATACCTACCACTGTGATAAATCTTGAAGTCAGCATTCAACTCTAGCTAGAAAACTTTTACTGCGTACTGCATGACATAAAAACCTTGCTAGAATAAAGGTCTCAAAAATTGTGTATATATAAAATTTGCCTGGTACAAACTGTAGCAATTCTCCCAAATGACTGGCAACAGACACTGAGCAGTCTTCTAGTCTTTGTTTACAAATCTATTTCATTTTCTTTGGAAGAAAAATTCCAAGGAACAGAAGAGCAGCAGACTTTACGAAGTTACATTCTTAAACAATGTCCAGTGGTACGCTTCAAAAAAAAAAGTTCAATGGAATTTAAAAAACAAAAGCCGTGTGCTGATATAAACAGGAAAAAAAAAATCATAACATTCCAAACGCATATAACCAAGATGCACAAGCCTCTTGAACATGCTCACCAAAATTAATCTATTTCTATTCCATAAACATACCTAAAAATGAGGTAAAACTACTTTAAACTTTGCTGAGAATGCTAGACACACTAAGTGGCCCAACAAACACTTTTCAATGGATAAATGAACTGCAAGTATAAATGTTATTTTGAAAGCTACTCTGCATTAAAAACTCTGAAGTCACCAGTAAGTGTGCATCTACTTACTATCTACTATTATTTATCATACATTTGTTATTTCTCAGGAATAAATTAAAACAAGCATGATAAATGTAGACAAGTACAAGTTGTATAACAACTGTATTAGTCCCAAATATTTGACATATCAACTGTAATTGCAATCCCATAGCATTTAAGTGATTTAAGAAAGGTGTTTCAGATCTTCATCTCAACCATCATAAACTCTTTCTTACTGAGTGATCTTAGAAAGTACGTGCCACATTAACACTGTGGTTTTGGTAAATGTTTTCATCATATGCACATGGTTGCTGACATTCAGTTTCAGTTAGTTTGAAATTCTTAAAATATATTTGTTCCACTGTGATAAATCAAAAAACTCTTCACATCTTTTTCATGATCGCATTCAGTATAACAGTACACAAAACAGTTTAAATAGACATTAAGTATGCAGTAAAACATCAACAGTAAACTAAGTAGGCTACTCACATTTGAAGGTTTAAGTTTATTTATGATCGTTGTTTTGCCGCTATTGTCCAAACCAAGGCACAAAACATGAACCTCCTTTTTCTTCAGCCCAAGCCATCCTGCCAGCTTGTCAAACAATCCCATAATTCTGGCTCAAATACACAAAGATCACCTGTTGTTCAGAAAATCAGAGAAGAGAAAGCTGTTGGAAAACGGTTACATACACTGCAGCGCTAGCACAGCAGGTGGGCATGTGGATAAGAAGTCCTTAAACTTTTAAACGGACAGCAAGAATAAGACACTACACAAACACTGTCACAGCGGGTTTGCTTGGTGTGTTAGCAAATGGAGTGTAAGCTGATTATAGCGAAGAAGCCCTGATGCAAAAGGAGATTGGCCACTTATAGCCCTGCCTATGTAACACAATGTCCTTGATTCACTGAGCAGCAGCACGGCCTTCGTTCCAAGCACTCCAAATAAAAGCACGACGCCAACATCTCCCTACCTTCCACTGAATGGACAAAAAGGAAGTAAAGTAGATTTCACTTCAAGCTGTAAGTAGTCCTGTCAGTCATCATAATTCAGACAACAAAGCAAAACAACATTTACCCTCTTTGGCACCTGCTATGTGATTTGCTGAACCCAGAAGCAAATGAAGCACCTTCTGTCGATTCAATTCAAACTCTAATTGTAACAGGCTTTGCAGATATTAACGTGTGTAAACTGGGAGCTCGTGCACTACAAATAGAAACTGATTATAACAGGTTCAACAGACACGAAGCCAGACAACGCTCACCTGCATGTCACGTGGAAGCCAAACTCCTACTCCTGCCCAGTCACTGACTGAAGTTACCTGGCAGTTGCCTATTAGGAGGAGCTTTCATCATGCTTTCCCGTGGGGCACCTGGCTGAACATGCTTTGCGAAGAGGATAACCATTGTCTAGCCTGAATAAAGTCCTCAGAGAATAAATTCAGCAATCAGGCAGCTGAAAGCAAACATTTGTGACCCTCTCAATAATAAAGCAGGGTTGTTTTCTCTCTTAATAAAGAAAACAGATAAAACACTGGACAGCTCAGACTGTGAGCCTAATTACTCCAGCAAATCATGGTGCAAAAAGGAAGAGGAAAAAGCGTCAATGAAAAGTCTTTGGTCTAGTTTGGTCTCGCTTCTTCACTAATTGATTACAAAATGATAATTGAATTTTAACATAAAATAGTTTAAACTCTTTAAAACAAACTTAGTAACTTAAGTCATCATCTTTGCTTACAGCAATAACTTTTTTTTTTAAAAACAGATCATTTTTAAAGCTTTATCACTCTAATGCATTTTGATTCAAGATTGGCAGTAACTTACAGAGCACCTATGCATGCTATACACCGTTGTCACCAGATTAAATGAGCCCAACATTAGTTATAATTATTCCATCAAAGAAAAACAAAAATCATGAATATTGTAACTCCCTTTACTTTATGCTGTACTTCTTTTTTAATATACCTACACGCACTGAAAGCAGATTAAGGCTTACCATTTATCAAATTAACCTGACGAACCCCTCCTCCAAAACACATTACTTTCTAGTGCCAATCAAGAGTCTTATCTATACATTCTAGAGGAGATCCACAAAATAAATTGTTATGATAATTTGTTATGATAAAATAATTATGTTATGAAATATTCAATAGGAAATGTTGTCCAACTATTTTACATTTTTGAGCTGATTTGTGACAGCCTGTAACGTGGAGATCACTCAAGCGTTAACTGCCTGACTAAAGCAGCAGCTCTTCAAAATATGTAACCCCAAGTGCATAAGTTTTAGAAAAGTTTTTAAATACAAAGCTCTGCTGAAGTCTGATGAAATGCTAGCTTGCTAACCACAACCTGATTAGTACAGAATATTGTAGAAGATGTTGAAGCAAGACTTCTGACAGAGAACAGGAATTATATTTAATTTTTCCATTGTCAAATGTTTCACTCTGTTTGAAACATCACCGTCTCTCCCAACAAGATGAACTACCTCAAGGAAAACGGCTGTAAAGCAACCTACAAACAGCATGCTGTGTCCCTCACCTTGCGTGTTCATCCACTAACCTGAGGCCAAGAGACAACTATGTTGGAAAGGACAGAACCTTGCAGGTACTCTTACAATGGAAAAGGAGAAAATGCAACAACTTAAAAAACACTTGTAGTGCTTACAGCCTATAACGCTAGGCAGCATATAGCATCAGATGTGCCCACGGCCCACCACTGGGACTACCGGTGCCCAGCTGAAGCAACGAACCATCCTGTGCTACATGCACGGTCACCGCTTTCCAGTTTCTGAGACAAAGATCAGATCAGGTGACATTAAACGATTCCACTTAATTCACTTCAATGATTCAAATTTAAACACTGAGACACCAAGGCTGCCCAAGCCACTGAACATGACCGTTTTAGCTCAGTACCACCAAAAACTCAGTGACACTTAACTTCTTTTACACAGGACCCTCGACTCCCACTGCACTCGACGCGAGCAGGCGAAGAGCCCAGGCCCAGCAAGGCCCCAGCACAGCCTAGGGCCGGAGCCGGGAAGTCGCCACCCTGCCGGGCTGCTCGGCGCTGCCGGGAGGACGGCGCTGCCCTTCCCGCCGCCCGGCCCACACCCCTCGCAGCGGTCGCTCCTGCCCGCAGGGCCCCTCAGCCGCCGCGGCCACCGCAGTGAGGCGCAGCTCTGAGCCCCCCGCTCCTCACGGGAGGCCGGGTCCATCCCGCCAAGCAGCGCCCACGACACCTGCCCGCAAGCCCCGCGCAGCACAGACCTCGACCCGCGAAATGTCGGCCGAACCCGGCCGCCGCCGCCGCCTGCGCCGTTGCCAGGGAAACCGCCGCCCCGCCCCAGCGCCGCCTTCCCCGCCTCCGCGCTCAGCGGCCCCGCCACTTCCGGCTCAGTCGCGCGGCCGCGGCCGGTGGCGGCGGCTCGCGTCGGGTTGCGGCCTCGCCTAGGCCCGCCCTGCGTGAGGGACCAACGGCCGCAGGCAGGTGTGAGGGGGCGGCGGGCGAGCCCCAAGGCGGGAGCGCCGTCAGGGTGCCTGTCCGTGTGGAGGAGCACCCGTAGCGTGGCTCTGAAGGACCCGTTGTAGTGCTGAGGCTGAGGCAGGGGTGGCAAAGCCTCAGGGGCCCGGGCAGCCTCGCGTGTTGCTGTGTCAGCTGTGGGTGTCTGTTCAGTCCACCGAGCCAGAACCCCACGCTGATGACACGCAAGACCCACGTCCGTTTCCTCCTCTATGGCCAACACCTATATAGTGTTTTTTCTGACCCCTACTGCTTTCTAGCACAGATGAAACAGGAGTGCCTAGAGAAGAAAAGCCTAATGAAAAAAGAAAAAAAGACAAAAAGTAGAGGGGTCGTGTTCACAGGATCATGTTCCTAAGCGGGTGGGTGGTAGAGTACAATATATAGGGAAAGTCATAAACCAACTTGTAGTTTTAAGTAATTACAGCAACTGGAGTTTGAGAAGGCAGAAGCTGCTTTAGGCTGGACACAGCATACAGAAATAAATTTCTTTTAATTTTTTGCAGTGCAGCATAGTCCAGTCAGACTGTCTGGTTCTAGGTCTGCTGTACAAACTTAAAACTACTTAAATCCAAACAGCAGCAGATTTAAACTGAAACATGGTAGCTTTCCTACCACATACCTACATTTAACGGCGATATTTGTTCTCAGTTCTGTGAAAATGAGTTCTGTGACTTATGCAGCTGCAGTTACCAAAATCACCCAGGTACCGTTAAAAAGCCTCATCAGGTTTTTAATTGGACCACTAGCATGAGTTTTCCTCACTCTCTCACTTCTAATGAGGTATTTATAGGATTTAAAATATTCTGCTCCCTGTGTTCAGAATGATATCCTACGCTTCAGACCCTAATGAGACCCTACGTGGTCAAACAGAATTTGATGCAGGGGAGAGCTCAGCGTGCTGTCCTGTACTTATTTCTCACAGACTGGCAGTGCAAGCCAACTAGCTGAAACAACTCAGTCCCTTTCAGTCCCCTCGCTACAATCTGGAAGTTCTGTAATTCCAGATCTAAAACATGTCTTTGGATTTGTGCTTCACTTTTAAACGGAGTAAGCAGTGAGTGAGGGGTGGACAGCGTGGTTCTTCCCAGAAGAGCATCTGTACTGCTCCTGGGTTTGAAGAAGCAATTTTCCTTCACAGTGCTCCATCGTTCATTGCAATAAACCATAATCTAGTTTCACCTATGCTTTCAGCCTACTGCCTTAACTACTGCCTTGGGGAGAGGAGTGAGAGCCATAGAAATAGCTGTTTGATAGCAGTGTGGACAGTTCTTGCTGCTAAAAAATCTTTCTGGTTATAATGTGCTTCACATTAAACTTCAAAGATTAAAAATACTGCCAACATTATGTCTGTTATTTGGCTTTCTAATTCTCATTGTTCCTTTCATTACCATTAAAGGTTTGAGGTAAATTGCAATCATGATTTCATGATTTTCCTAAATCCAGAAGGGTTCTGAATGAAAGATGAGATTCCCTCATAATGACATCATAAAGCATTAAAGGAAAACCAAGAGGTTTAAATGTCACAATGAAATTCTGTGTTGAAGCACTTTCTAAAAGCTAATCAGGTTGTGGGGTACGTCTGTGTTAGAGGAGGGCTTGATCTCCTTCTTTTTATACTGAAATTAGTCTGTATATAAGAACTAGTTCTAAAGTCAACAAAGAGGTAAGACTTGCAAAGATATTTCTGGTAGATAGATCTAAAATTAAATATTCATTCTTTGTCATATTCTCCCTGTTAAATTTGACAGTCCTGAGTAAGAAAACTCTTCCCATGTAAAATATGCAGAGTGTAATGGATTATGGACGTCTGACATTCATTTTCTATGAATCCACACATGATTCTCTTGGGACTTGTATTGCACACATACGATGTTGTGAAATGAAAGGCTAATTGTAATTTTAAACTTTTTGAGACATGGTCTGATTATTTTATATGGCACTCCACTTCCTTGAGAATCACTGTCTCTTGCCCTGGCATTATTTACATGATATAATCAGTTATAAAACAACATTTGTCAGTGGGAGTTTTGAAAAACACTGCAGAAGGAGTTGCATGGATCAGTGAACCACTGTAAGGAGATGAACAGTACTGTAGAATCTTAATAGCAAATTAAAATCTGTTTAAAATTCAGATAGCAAGTGTTTCTTCAGAAAGGGACAGTGCTGTTGTTTGGAACTTTTAATGTGTACAATTTTTTCTTAATGTTATTAACTGTATGTGCATTTTGAAAGGGTGTTTATCAGAGCATAAATGCTCAGTGGTAAGCACAGAAGAGGCCGCTATGATTAAGCATTCTTTTGCTGCAGAAAAAAAAAAAACAACACCCTGAAGCATCTCAAGTGTTAGAACATATTGCCGGTCCATCTTTATTAGTACACCACCCTGTGTTAAGCAGCTTTTTTTTTTTTTTTTCCATGATCATGTATGACAGGATTAGTAACCTAAGGCAAAACAAACACCATTAACTCAAAAATAACCACCAGTACTGTAACTTTTATTTGCTAATAAATATCTTAATAAACAGGCTTACCCCATCTGTAAGACCTGATAATGCCTCTTAGGAAATCATAGAAAAATAAAATACAATAATAATCAGTAACTTGTACTTTGTACAAAAATCTTATTATGTTGCTCAGCAGGTAGCTTTGCCAAACCCCATATTCTTTCTGCAAAGAGATGGCATATGTAATGCAATTCACCTTAAAAACACCCTAATGTTGAGAGCTGAGCATTCTATTACACTATTAACTTGTAGGCATGCCAGCACATGAAAATTTACATGGAACATCATATTATCATAGGAATAGAATTTAAAAAAATGATAACACCACTTTTCAGTAAATAATAACAACTCTTCTAATTCCCCTTGGGACTGCAGATCAGTATATTAAGCTTTTTATTTCATGGCTATTCCTACAATATTGTTATAAACTGGTTAAAAGACAGAAAGAAAAAAATGCACTTGGAGCATATATGGGAGATATACTACATGAAGAAAAGTCATTCCGAACAGTGAGGCAGTCCCAGGGGGAAAACAACTATACCAGCTATGAAATGTTCAGTCTCTCAGAATTAGTAGATCTTGCTTGCTGTGTGCAATGCTACACAAGTTCAGACCAATGAAGATACAACTTAGAGGTACAGTGCCAAGGCTGCTTTTCTGTGAGATGAATGGTGAAGAGTTAGTGACAGGCAGTTGTCATTATTCAAATGTATCTTGGTGAGAAGAAAAGAAGCCGCTGCAAAACAAGTGTTAACAACCTAGGGTCTTTAAAGAAAAGGTGGTTTTCAGAGTGCTGATAAGGATATGAGATCTGGGCTGAGGCCACGGTTTGTCTGTAAAATAGTTCGCAAATATTATGATTATACTGTTACTTTTGAAGCCATCTACCTTTAAAGTTTTGACATGGCTGTTTAAATATATAATCTAAAGTGTCTGTCATCAAATAGTTATTCATATATACACATACATTGATACATTTTATGGCTATGCTAGAACAGCAGACTATGAAGAGCAGTCATATTTAATTGAGTACAATCTAATTTCACAGAAGAGACAGATTAAAACCTCTTTAATTCATATACATTTAAACCCAACACACAGAAATAGAGGCTATCCTGAGAAAACATACCAACCACATTATATTCCAAGAGAAAATCAAAGCTAATTTTTGGAAGGTAATCAAATATTTTTCTTGTCTTTTTTTTTTCTGCAAGTGAAAATGTTTTGGTGTATTTAAAAAAAACAAACTCATGAGAACATTAAAACAATTAACTGCAACTTGATCAGTGAAGGTTGTTTTGCTAAAAAAATAAACCATTGCCTTTCAGTAAATATAGTTTCACACGATCTTTTTAAGCCTTTTTTTCCTTGTTAAATTGCAGATGCAATCCTGAGGAGTGAAGTGTCTGCTGTTGTTACTGAAGTCAATAGGAGTTGTATCGTACCAAACAAGAGCAAGCGCCCTTTGTTAAGTCTCTGGGTTTTCAATCATGCCAGCACCATGCCTGATGTAACTGATACCATAATGGAATTTTGACATTGGACCCAAGGCTCTTAGATACAAACAACCCATACTGAAGTACTGGCTGAATCCAGTTCCTTCATCAGAGTTAACCAAGAAACAACTTTCCCTACCCCTATCTGAAATAGCCCTCTACTTCATGAAGAAAAGTTGGAGGAAGAAATTGCTGCAGAAGAAATGGTATTAAAAATTACATACTGCCAGTTCAAACCTAACTGTTTCTTGGGGAGAGTCTGATACAGAACCATGGCCATAAGTTTTAAAATGTTTATGCATTACATGTTAGGAATTTTAGAGTAGGATGGTTTTCTTGAAGTACAGAATTAATGAAAGAGTCCAGTAAGCAGAACCACTAGGAGGGCATTACTTATTTTGTTTGCTACTGTGCCTTTCATTAACTGGCAAATCTCAAACCTTACATTGCAATGCACTGGGAGTGTGAAACAGAGCTTGTTCAAAGAGGAAAATAATCAGCTAGAACTGCTGTTATGGAGGGGAGATCATACTGTATAATGGTGTGTGTTTAGGAAGAAAAGAGAGACAAATCCTACGAAGACAGGTTGTATCTTCGTAGGTTCTGTTTGATGGGGAGGGTGGTTTTATCCTGAATTTAAATCCAGGAGTTTGGGGAATTTTCTAAGGAAAAAAAAAAAAAACCACAAAGCACTTATATTATGTACTGCAGTATTTCTATTAGATGTGTAGGTTTGTTTTAAATACTTACTCTAAATTCAGCAGTGGTAACCCATTCCAGATACAACAACAGTGCAGCAACCACCATTTGTACCTTGCACATGCCACGTTGAAGCTAACCATGATCTATTTCACCATGTCCCTGAGGTAGCAGCAGTGTCTTTTATGATCGCTGCACCCTCTTTCCCTGTATTAAAGCAGGCCATCCATTCCAAGCCAATCTTTAGAAACCCTTGATCCAGAACCTATTTCAGTCTGTTGATATCTTCTTGTGGATTTAACTGAATTTGGATCATGCCCCAAATGACCCAGCTACTACATCTCAGCCTGAAACTCTGAACAAAGAAATTAAAACTAGTGAAAAGTTTTAGCAATACGTTTGAATGACAAGACAGCATGTGTCCCAATAAATGTCAGTTCTGTAACAACAAATCAGCCATGACAGTAGTGGGATGTAGGAAGGGAGAATTTATAGGAGAGCTGAATCCTACATACTGTGTGTATAAGATAGGGCTTCATCCTACTGCCACTGAACTCAGTAAAAAACTCTCATGAATTTTGGTCACAGCAAGACAGTGCCTATTGACACTGAAATATTTAATTCCTCACACAATTACATCATTGTCCCTGGAATTACTCAATCAAAAAAGTTTATTAAAATCCTTCATCAGAATGTGAAAACACTAGATGTTTTAGAGCAGAACCTTCCCAAGACAAAAATGTAATTGTAAAGTTGGCGTTTAGTAACTAAAATAATCTATAGATTTGAAACCTTGGCTGTATTTTTTCTTTTTCAGCTAATCCTATTGTACATAAAGAGATGGTAAGCTATACAAATCAAAGCATTCAGCTTGCTAAAAAATACGCGTTTTGGTTTTCCTTTTTGCCTCTCAGTCATTTTCAAGTAGAGTTCAGTCTGAATGAGAGAAAACTGAAAATTCAGTGTGTAAGCCACTCTTAAATGGATAGCTGTCCTCTTTACTGTTTATTTAGGTTCCTCTAAAAAAATCCAGTATGCAACAAGAAGAGAAATTAGTCCTTCAGTTACATGTTTAGAAAAGAAAATTGTGTCTACTGGAGGTTCTAATATAAATTATGACGATTTTACCTTTTTTTTTTTTTTGGTCATAGGCCAGACCCTGGAAAACCAGAAAACAGATTTTTTCCTATCGCTGCTGTAGAGAACCTTCAGAGCATTATGCTGTAATGATACTATGAAAATACTCCCTAGACTGACTCAATGTGTACTTTTTCATAATCCACAACCAAAAATAAACAATTGGATTCCAATGCAGATTTCCTCCAAATTTGATTTTCCAGATCTTAGATTCAAGGCTAATTTCTGAACAACCGAGGCCCCAGGCATCACACAGTTCATAGTACAAACAGCTAGATTTCTTTGTGATTTGTGAGCTATCAGTCCCAGGGTTTTGGCTTATCTACTGCTCAACATACATGCTGCTTAGCAGGTCTTCGCTGAATTGTCAATAGTGAGAAGTATTGGTATAAAATGTTTTGGTCACAAATTTGTAATCAACTTGCTGATGTGCATGTTAGAGATGAATATTCCCCAGAACTTGTATGAAGCAGGAGGTTCTCTGATAATTCCAATGAATATGCTGGACTCTCGAGGAAACCGTATGTGGTACTGAAGTTAAAAAAGGACAAAATAATGTTATCTCATGCTGCCTTCCAAATATTTTATAGGGGCTTGGATTTGCAAGCACTTTGTGCCTAACTGTATTCCTGTAAATAGTCCCATTTCTAATCAGCCTTCTTATACGAGTTAAGCTGCATAAGCACCGAACTGTTTACAGATTCAGGAGTTTCTGAATATGGCACAGTACATACATTATTTCTGGGACACACATATTACCAACTCGTTAAGTACTCAGATGCTTAGACACAGGTCAAAATTTTAGACATGAGCAAAGCAGAACAGGTGTGAAAGCTTGACATGATTTTGAGATTGATCTTATTAATATATTTTTCCGTATCTGCAGTGTCATGACTTTGCATTTTTTATTTCAGTTTAATTACACAGGTATGAAAAATCAGATAATATGTTAAAACTTTCTGGACTAGAGATGTACTTGGGAAATCTATTGCAGGACAGAAAGGTAAGAGATACTGATGTAGAATATTCAAAGAAACATACACAAATAAATTTTACAATGTGAACTGGTGTCATTTCACATATAAAAGATAGAAATATATTTTAATCTACTCATTTTTTAGCCTCATGTTCTTTCATTAGCCATTTGTTTTTGTTTTTCCTTTCTAAAATCCAACACATCTTTTTATAGTATATACTGGCATATCATTACTCATATTCCCTTGAAAAATCCTTCATTTAACCTCAGAAGAGTTTAAGAACAGCTATTTAAAAGAAAATCATTTAAATACTTTTTAAACATATTTGGTGACTTCAGCAGAGGGACTCAAACTTTTTATAGCACAGACAACATCTTACTAAAGTTGATGGCTGATGGACACCTCTCTTCCCCTATATGATCACTGATGATTTCTACAGTAATTAGTTGTATCGAAAAGAATCAGTAGAAAAGGATTCAGTGTGGTGGTGGTAGGAGGGTCAGCATCAGGTGATCAGACAGTTTTCTGTGGGCCAGTTTGAAAAAAGTTTTTTTCTGCCTGTGGAGGAAAAGAGAGGCTGTCCATTTCCAGATAACAAGCCAAGGAAGTTTGGGAAGTGCTACACACATGGAGTACATGCTGCTTAAAATTTTAAAAGCCAATGTAGCAGATCAACCCCATTACCATTATTGGGAGCTATGTAATTAAGTTCTATATGCTTGAAAAATCTCAGATATTATGATACACATATTTACAATTCTTTATGTACATATCCACACATTTTTTATATCCATTATGTGCTCAACATATCCTATGCCATAATCTGAGGATCTATATACAACCATAGCACTCATGGATGAGCAATGTGCGCTACTAAATACAGCGTATGACGGTAGAAGATATTTGGGAACTCTAAATACATGGAACTGTCTTGTGCAGGTTTTTTGTTTGTTTGTTTTTGTTAGAGCTCCTTGGCACAATATGGACAGTTCTCCTTTTTTCACCTTATTCTAGTCTTTTTTTGCATTTCAGTGCTGATTCATTTGTCTGTCCAGGAGATTTCAAGATCACTGTCCTACTCAGTTTTAGCCCCGTCTAACAGATCCTTCTCTTGCTCTCAAGACATAATAATAGTACTGTTAATAAAGGAAGAAAAGAAGATTATCTTTGCAGTTTATTCAGGAAAGATCAATTACAGGTGGTGAGCAAGGGTATTCTGGAAGAAAACCGTTTAACAGAATACAGTGCTCTTCAACCATGCACAAATGCCATGATAAATAAAGTATCTCCATTTTAATACTTTTCTATTACTTTAACTTTTGTTACTCTAAAGGATGTGTTGGACTGGGTTAGAAGTGAGCCCTCCTTCCCACTCTATGCAGGACATATGCCAAGTTAGACTGAGCCCATGCAGGGGTAGTTACAGGTACCCTGTGTTCATAAGAGAAATTCTCAGCTGCCAGGATGTCCCCTGCAGAACCATTCCATCAGCTGAGTTAAAATAGCTAAATACGTGCTTCAATTTGCAATGGGGCCAGCTGAAATTCAGTAACTGGCCTTCACTACAAGTTAAAGTACCTTCTATGCTGCTTTACCTTGGTGGCTGACATAGTCCCGTGGGGTCATTCTAACATGGAAATTGCTGTGGTAAATACACTCTTACTAGGCACCTCCACAGTCCCAGCTGTTCCACATAGTAAATCTCTACTGCATCTGAATAAAAGGCATCTGTATGTTACGTATGACCCACATTTGGACCCTGTATGAATCTGCCTTGAAAAAGAACTTCACGGAGCCCAGGATTAGGTTCATTGTATCTATAAAAATGGAAAACAGATAGTCTTACATTACAAAAAATCAAAGTATACCTTCTATGAGTCCCATGTCGGAATAAACCAGCTAATACCTAATACAGCTATGGACGCAGAATGCTTTGTCCAGAGCAATTAAGTTATTTGAATTCATTGTTGAGCATACTATTTGCAGTTACAGGATTGCCTGATGCTAATGTATATTAAAGCATAGCATGCACCTAAACTTTTATTGGACAGACACTGAATTTACATTCATGGGAAACAAAAAGGGTAGCTTACATTTATGAAAAATTTAAATTACATAGCTCAGTTCTCTTCCTTTCACCTCATGGAGTCCCATTGCTTCTCAATAATTCCGAACAATATGCAAACAGTTCTTGAGCAAAATCTACTAAACCTGCTGCTACTTGTTTAATTTTAACACCAGCGTTATGGATGAGGTCCTCTCTTTTTCGTAAGTTCAGCACAAGGACTAAATACAATCAATGCATGAGATTCATCTGACTAAACACAGATGCCTGTATATGAGCTAGTCATTTTGGTCTCAGGTGCTTCTCTGGCACAATTCACCTCACCCAAAAGTAAATAACTACATTTGTCAGACAACATTTGTCAGTATATGAATACTACAAGGGCTCAGTTCTCTTCACTGATTAAAAGGAACCGAAGATGTCTAGCTCAAATGCAGACCGACAAAATTAGGTGAGAAGTAGTAGGTCTCAGTAGGTCCTAGTAGGTCTCAGGGCTCTAACTGACAAGTGGGGATGGCCTGAGTAAGGATGACCGATATGGTTTCCATGTTAGATGGCTGCCCCACTTGGCTGCATGAACATCCAAGTTGCTCATCAGTCAACTTTGGAAGCACTGTGGCTGGCACGTGATGGACAGCTGAGACAGGGCACTTGTTGACCAAGAGACACTAATCCAGTTCTCCTGCTCAGCAGTCCAGGCCCTCACTTAAGCTATCTTTTGGACGCTTAAGTGGTACGCAGGTAGTGGTAACAGTACAGATAGATGGAGTTTGTTCTAGATGGATGACTATCAGATCTGTGAGAAAAGCCTACACATGGATATTACTTTTAAACAACTAACTTAGAACTATTTCCTTATGTCCACATTTTAATCCATTTTGTTGGCCTGCATATCATGCACACTTTATTTCGTGAACTTTCTGCAAGTACTTTTAGTCATGAAGCACTGTGCAGTGTTAGCCAGATTTTCAAAAACAGCCTTCTAGATTTGCTTGAGTTTGTTAAATTTAAACTGTAACTGCACACTGCGATATGCAGGATAACTAAATCGAATAATGTTCACCTGAAGAAAGTATCCCCTGCAATAAGGAAAGTTATTTGAATTTCACATATATACTTGTGGCCTGCACAGAATCAGGTTGCATTTGAGAAACTCCACCTGTTTTATTTCTTGCTTTGTTGTTGTTTTTAAATGAACAAAAGACACTTAAAAAGCCATTATAGTAGCACATCTCTTTGTGCTGAAAAAAATGGAAGAGTAGGCTTGGAAGCATAAGAAGAGCAAATAAAATGTTTCCAAAATGGAGTAAATGTAAATTTGATCAAGATAACTATTATAAAAGTGTCATATTGCACTACCACAACAACAAAAGCACAAACCATATAAACCCACAAAATCCTGGATGTACAATGTTTTTAACAAATGTCCTCACCAAAAGAATCCTTTCTTCTTTCCTTTCTGGTTACCCAAACTCTTGTTTATATAAAAAATATATCTGATTAATAAATGTTTTTATATTGTTATTATATTTTTTCTATTGAAAATATATTTTCAGTAGTGTGATAAATTTGGAAATTAATTTCTATGAAATATATCCAGGTTATGTGCATGTAACGTACTGCTTTGCATACACACTACCAGGAATGAATAAATGTGCAAAGGAGAATTTAAAAGTGCACACATGTTCTGGATTAGTCATGAGTAATTTTGAAACCCCATTGACAAATAACAGACGAATACCTCCTCAGTAATATATTTAAATGTGAGAGAGGCTGCTTCCACAGATGTCACGTTGTTGGCCATGAAAGCAATGACAGGCAAAATGGAAAATAATAATAAAGGAAAACCAAGTTTTAAATTACTCTGTGATGTTATCGTTTTTTAAAAGGCTTCAGGTAAGTTTGATTTTCTTTCTGTAAGGGAACTCTTACCAAAAAAAATACTCAGATATGGAATTGGGGCAGAATTTTCAAGTGACAGTCACAGATAAGAACAATTGTTTTTTTTTTTCTCCACTAAAGGCCTGTGATCCTGCAAAACACACGTGCTAGTACAGTCCTGCTGACGTCAGTGGGACTACTCATGCTGATAAAATTACCTTTGTAACTAGAATAAGACTGGTAGTGCCCTTCTTTAAACATGCTTATCAAATTGGCATTGTAGAATACCAGTGAATCCTGATCTTTATAAAACTTGTTCCTCAGTTAAATCTGTTTTTTTTTTTTTTAACGGAAGAAAGGAAAATTTACTCAGTTCACTATTGTTATCCCATTTAAATTAGTGAAGTTATTCCAACATAAAATAACAACAGTGAATCAGGCCTAGCATGTCTTACTCTGTGAACCAGTTGGAAGCATAATCTTTTCTGAGTTGCTTTCTGCTTTTCCCTCTTTGCCACTGGTATACAACAGCAGCCTTTTTCAAGAGTCAGGAAATACAATTTGATTTACAGTCTGTAAATTAAGCATTAAATATCATTATGATTACATAAAGTAGTTAGTTCATTTTGATATACATATATCTTATACTAATTACCCAAATGCACAATGTAACTGAAGATTTGTAATGCTTAAGTATATTGAAATGCCACATAACTTAAGAATGTCCTCCAAACTATGTATAAATTAACAAAAGCATCTGCACCCAGTTTACATGTGACATGTATGTAGATCTGTGTGACTTCTCCAGCTTGCAGACATGCGCTCATGTCCAGGTTCTTAGTAGCGCATATCACATGCAAAAGGTTGGAAATGTAGCCCAGCACGTCTGTGTAAGTTGTCTGAATAAAACATGAAATCTGTAAGTCTTAGAGAGGTACAAATATTATGTTAGGCCTTTGCAGCCATTTTCTTGCATGTAAATATGGCTATTGAAGAGTTCTTTAGGTAATTATCTTTGATGTCATTTAGATATTTGTACTAAAGGAAGATCTGGCCCATAGTAACCAGAACTCCATTTCAGCAGAGTCCGCTTTTCACTTCTAAAAGCAGTTAGAAGTAGACTCAAGGCAACATATTATTACACTGCTGTCCTATGTCTCCTTTTCTGCCTATGTACACTATAATTGAATACCAGAGTGTAACTTCCAGCATTAGTTTGTGGCTGTACCACTGCCCTCAACTGGATGATGCTTCAGCTGATCTGCTCCTGTGGGAATCCAGTGGGCACATCACCCCGCTGATGGCTGGCCCTCTAAGGTCTACTACCACTTGTGGAAATTATGCTTAGTTCAAGTTGTGGAGGCCTGCATTTTTGGAACAGAAAACTTTCCAAAGTCTGTGTGGCTACAACATAGCTGAAAACCATGTTTTACGCATGGTTATGGAAACATTACAATCAGTTTTCTGGTTACAATTTGCTACGGAGGAGAAGCAGATGCCTGGTATTTAAAAAGGTCTAGGGTGGTAAAGAATCCAAAAGATGAATAAAATTTCCAACCTAATCTGAAGTTTAAAGCATAAAAAGTGTCAAGTGCTAAAGTAATTCAGAATCAAGGACCTGAAGATTTCAGACAGATTTCTCTCACTATCCTCCCAAGTATTCACACAATGAAAACTTGCTATATAAAATCATCAGTAATTTCTGCAAACAATAGTAGCATTTTGAGGCACTGGCTTACCAGCATTTAAACTGTTATAAAGTAATATAATGATAGGACCCATACATTTGGATTTAATTAAGAGATAAAATAAATATTTATGTGAAACTTCTTGATTGCACATTTGGTATTGGAAGTTACATGGTCACAGAACATGAAAGAAGTCAAATACGTTTTGATCTACCAGCAAACTCTAAATACATCAATAAAGAAGCCACACCAGGCCAAATAGATTACTACTTTCAAGTAAGTTCATGAAAGTTTCCCAAGTACTGTTATACAAAGTTACACATCCATGCTGAGTTATTCATCAATGTGTAGCAAGAGTCTTGCAGTAGGCAGGATTTTATTGGCAGATAACTGACGGAGGAACTATGCAGTGTGATTAAAAATTCCAGTTTGGAAGCATTAACATAGAAGTACTTTTAGAGTCTAACCAGGAGACTGCAGTTCTTGAAGTTGGGAAGAGCAGAAGGAGAGAATGAGAATATTTTCCATTTTAGAAATGCTGAGGCACAAAACACAGTTGATTCCAGTACTTTCATACATGAAATCCTTTCTCCTGTATGTGCATCATGTGTAACCGCAAAGTCTGTAAACTGCTGACTATTCGTCTCTGGTGTCCAATGAGTACAACTCCAATTCTTCTAATGTCACTGCAAGATAAAAAGTTTCATCTTGGATGCAAGTATATAAAAATTCTGGTACACAAAGAATGTAAATATACTATGAGTTGCTCTGCTTAAGGACAGTTTACTTTCCTGAGTGGGACATACAAGAATGCTGCAAATGTTCAAGTTTTCTGCACCTGTCAATTCCAAATTAAAAAAAAAAAAAAAAAAAGTCATGTAAGTATCTTGTAGTTAGAGCACTGGTACGCTGGTATTTGCTGTGATACCAACAGTCTGATAATTTTCAGGTCTTGAAGAAGAACCTTAAAAGTGTGTTCTAACAGCCAATTTTTAGTAATGTGTTAGCAGCAAATGTTTCCCACTCATATTTGCAAAGGCACAAGGCTGGTACACTCACTCTTGCAGTCCTGAGGATGAAATAACTGAGGCTGTGCCTCTGATGATTTGGGAATGGTGGTGAGAGATGGTCTACAGATCAGAATAGGAGTGAAGCTCGACCCAGATTTCCCTGCTGGTTTCACTGCATCTCATCCAGCCCTCCACCCCACAGTGGGTGGCACGCCCGCAGTCTGACTCTTTGTCAGGAATGAAGCCAACAGCCCTTAGCATCCAGCACAAGCCACCAGTTTAGCTGTTATCTAAACATTACCAACTGCAATCCTGAGAAGGATTACAGAGGTGGCGAGGGCAGGAAGCTTCAGTTACGCCCTGTCAATTGTAGTAACCCCACAATGGGACATGGCATTGACATTGCATGTTTAGATATCCTCAAAAATTGTTTTATGATTATAGCTAGTAAAGGAGCCCACAGGTTGAGGCATGACCCTTATGAGTTTCAGATCTGCAGTTCAAGATACCTGGCTCTGTATCCTGCAGATGAAGAGCCACTAGATAGCAGCAACTGTTATGTACTTAGGCTGAACATCCACATGGGGGATAATATACAACACTTAAGATCAGCAGGGACTATGCAAAAAATATTGAGCATCTTAGAAGCTAAAAAGAGGCAGCTAGGAGAATAAACCTTTACAGGTGGGGTGGTGGTAGAAATGCAGGAACAATGCATAACACTTATTAAGAAAAGTCTGATAAAACTCAGAAAGAAGCCAACAGGCCTAGGGTCAGAAATGTTTTTTGAAGGAAGAAGGAATCTTTCAAAAAGCTGAAGCGTTATCTGAAAGAGGAGAGTAGAAAGGATGATAACCTTAAGCAGATTATCTGTTAAAACACTGCAAGGCAGACAAAATAGAACTTGAGGAACAACCAGCCAGAGCCACCTAATAATAAAGCTCATAATAAACCTTTCTGTAAACTCACAGGGTACAAGAAGCCGTGTCTGTAGAGTCTAATTTTGATTGGGGTATAAAAGAGCACTGAAAGACTGGCCACTGTAGGAAGACTAAACCAATTATTTGAGCTGACATTCACTGTGGAAGAAATTGGCGTGACTCACAGAACAGTGATGGGGCACTTGTCAGAGGATCTGTCTGAAGTTGAAGTGACTGCCAGAGAGGTTATGGGACAAACTGAAAAAACAAGCAGCAGCACATCTCTGGAACAAGATGGTATTTAGTCAAGAGTTTTATAGGAGCTCAAGGATAAAACAGGGGAAATACTGACAGGGATGTGAGAGAGGGATATATCAGCTCTGTTCCACTTGCTTAAAAATTTCTTGGTGCCTGAGGCGTGGAGAGTGGTGACTGACAAAATAAAAATTTTCCAGGGGAGAACAGGGAAACTACAGACGTGAGCCTGTAATCATTAAAGGGCATAACAGAAACTACGCTAAAGAATAAAATTAGTGGATGCCTGGATAAATGATCTACTTGAAGAGTCACTAAGGCTTTTGGAAAGAGAAGTCCTGTTTTATAAAGTTAATTGTTTCCTATTGAGGAGTCAGCATGCATATGGATGAAGGTGATCCATTTGATACACCCTACCTGGATTTCCAAAAGGCTTTAGAAAAGGTTCCTTATCAAAGGTTTATAAGGAAAATGGGCTATGTCATAAGAAAGTCTTTCCATGAATAAATAACTGGTTAAAAGGCAGGAGGTTAGGAGTAAATTGTCAGTTTTTACAGTGGAGTCATCAATGAAAATCTGCAGGGACCTATGCTGGGAAAATGACGAACATTACTGTTCAACAGATCAGTAAATGGTCTGGAAAAACATGTGAGCAAAGAGGTGAAAAAGTCAGTTGATGAGACTGAATTATTCAGGGTAGCAAGGGAAAGAGCTGGCTGTGAAGAGTTGTAGAAGGATCTTATAAGACCAACCATGCCATCAAACAGTAGATGAAATTCAGTGTAGGTGAATGTAAAGTGATACACATGGGAGAAAACCAGTTCTAACTTCATGTGTAAAATTCCTCAATCTAAACCGACCATTACCATTGCTAATACAGATAGTCCCACCATCAAATAGAAGATCAGGAATTAATGGGAAGGGAATGGAGAGCAACATATTTAGTATCATTATGCTATCATGTTAATTCATAGTTTGTGTAAACCCTTATGTTCTGCAGTGTTTTCATTTCAAAAATGCAGGGGAATTGAGGATGGCTGAAAAAAGGCAGCAAGGTACGGAACAACTTCCAGATGAAGAATCACTTGGGCTTGATGATGCTCACAGCAAAGTAAGAAAACATTTTGCCGCTGATTTCAGTGGCTAAACTGATTACCTTAGAAACATTTAAGGGTGCTCACTGCCTGAGTTTTGCTAGCGTGCGCTATGGTCACAGAATGAAACTCCAGGTGTCTTAATCACAACTTTCTCCTGCATTGTTTTGGTAAAAACTGTATTTATCTTTTATTAGCTTAGGTACGAAAGGAAATGAAAGCAGGGTTCCACACATCACAATAATTGTGTCACTGCAGCATCCAAACAAATTCAGGTTAGTCACTACAGGAATAATAGATCACATACTTACTCAATACTCATTCTCGAAACCATATCCAAAGTTGTGAAACCTGCTGCCATGAAGTTATTTTTATACTGACCCATTTTTATGGAGTCCAGCCAATCACTAACTGAAACAAACAGAGGATATTCTGGAGCTTCACCAGGTGATTCTGGCATTCTGTAGAAACAAAATGCAAAGGTCACCAAAGCGGTGTAAAACATGAGCTTGATTTACTCTGGTAGACATTATATTTAATAAAAGGCAGAAGGAATGAATGGGGACCCTGAGGTGTAAATGGCAGGTCTTAACTGAGGTTCTCTTTAACCCACTGTCTAAAGCTTACAAATCACGTTGGTGTGCAAATTTGCACTTCTTAAACAATACATTTTTTAATGTATACTGCAACTTAATAACAAACAGGAACAGACCTATCCCACTGCTCTTATTGTTACCACGGTGTTTGTTTGCAGATTTCAGGTGTTCAGGATGATAATTATTTGTAAACACAGCAGTCAAAGGAGAGAGCAAACAAAATTTAACCTGAGATACAATTTATTAATATTAACATACTGCAAGATGATTTTTACATTTTTCTGTAAAGTAATACTAATAGCTGCTTATTGCTATACCATTGTGTGATGGGAACACTGATTATAGCAGCTACAAAACTAAAACTAACAAAGCAAGAACATTTTATATCTTTGCTTTTACACAGAATTATATACAGTAGCAATTAAAAATAAAGGAGCTAATTTAGTTGCATTTCTGTTTCATTTCTTTTCCTTAGTATTGTTGCAACTGAAATGGAAAGATGGAAAAAACAATCAGGGAACATATATTTCCAGTCTTTCATGGTGTATCGTGCTGGTGAGGGCTCACAATTTCCACAGATTTTGTACATTTTGTGTAGAGAAACTGTAGGAACAGAATGCAAAAAAGCATAAGCTGTGTATAAAAGCTTGATGATAGCCTTTAGAAGGAACATATAATTTATTTTAAATAATTTTTTTTTTTTCCCCAGCAAAAGCCAGCTAACACTGACTGATGGAATATAACTTACACATAACAGAGAAGGCAACACAGCCCAGTATCTTAACATGCTGAGTTTCAACCATACATATCTGAATACATTAAACACATGGATTTTCAGTCATATTATCAGAATTATATATAGAGAAAGACTGGAGAACCCTGTTAGGTACAATGCTAGATTACAGACCTACAGAGGTCCCTTCCAATCTGAATTACGCTATGGTTATACAATTCCTATAGAATAACTGCTGAAGTAATAAGTTAACAGTAACACAGTAACTATTCAGATTAACTGCATCAAGCACTTCCAAAGGAATGGAAAAACTTTCCCAAGCAGGTGAGCACAATAAAAGCTCAACTGTAAGAGAACAGGCATGAGTCTTTGAATCTTAGAATCTTAAGTAATATTAAAAAAAAAAAAAGGTAAAAAAGGCATTACTCTGATGCTAAATAAAGTGACCCAGCTACAACTAGCAAGTCATATATTTACACGCACACACACATACATGTAAAGCAAAAGACCACTAAATCTAGTGCATGGACATTAAATCCCACAAGCCATGCTAGTCTGTGGAAGGTGGAATGGCTGTAGCCTACTCTAGATTTTCCTGGTAACCACTCCCTTCAGTCTTTCCCACAGCAAGATACTAGCCTCAATCTTTCCTCTGTCTCTCATCCCTTCTCCAAACTGTATCAAGAACCTTTTGTCCCACTGAGGTTCTTAGCATGACCCACTTGGGCATTGAGAATCCCTTATAAACCCAGGGGATCTCCAAGAAAACACCTTTATTTTAAGTTGTATTTCAGCTAATGAAGACAGTGAGACCAGCTGTAACTTCACTAATTTCAGCTAATACCCAGGCACAGCTTAGATCACTAAGCCCAGAAAAATTGAGAAGCATTTGACTATGGCCTTGCCTTTCCTGTGGTTGCACTCATTTCTGTAATGTTATTAACAGAAAAAGCTTTGGACAATACCATCAAGAATGCGCTGTGAAATGGTAATAGTGTAATCTCTTATTTGGTCACCAGTGCCATTCATCTGCGGGTAAATATAGACTTAGCAAGCTAAGATACAACTACTTTCTGCAGGAAATTTCTCCATGGCAGTTCAGAAATTGCTACAGCACTGTCAGATGGAGGCAGAAGGTGCTAAATGGAGAAAAAAATTACAATGAGAAAACAAACACTTAGAGAAGCACCAAAAAAACTGAACAAAGAGATTCACAAAGATTAGAGAGAGTGAACAAACAGAGCTCATGAAAAAAAAAAAAAGAAAAATGCCCAATGTAATCCTCATGGCTTGAGATGGCTTGAGGAAAAAAAGTCCTTTAGCAACAGTGTATTAAAAATAAAACAAACCTCAAAAGGGGCTCAACATTATTTGAAACCACCATAACACCGTGAATTCAGAACTTTGCCACTCTCTCCCACCCCGACCTAATACCCTAAAACATTTAATGATAGCTACCATGGCATATACAAGAGAAAAGTGCTGAAAAGGGTCTTACACAAGTACATCCTCCACTAGGGTATGAAGGGCGCTTGGATTGCGGATCAGTTTGTCTAGGAAGCTGACAATATCACTAAATTTTGGACGGTGGTTCCTCTCCTTTTGCCAGCAGTGAAGCATTAGTTGGTGAAGAGAAGCCGGGCAGCCCATGGGAGCTGGGAGCCTGTAACCTTCTTCAATAGACAGTATAACCTGAGGAAATACAATGTATATGATTATTGGGCATTAAACACTGAAAGGGCAGCATAAAGTTGAAAATTACACACCAGTGATAACACTTTATGGTACAGACACCACTGCTTTATGCATTGCTGGAGCTTCACTCAGAAAATCAGGACTAGCAGGAGTACGACTGATGTTCTCTGTAGGCGGGCTTAAGCGGAGCGTCAAGCACAAAAGTGTGCCCGTGATGTATGGTGCATGTGAAGTATTTTTGGCATATGAAACAGTGGACTCTTTTTTAGGATCTCTGACCATCCAAGAAGGGAGGAAGAAAGAAGTATCATTGTCTTTTTCTTCTGCCTGCAGGTTGATGTTTTACTGAATGCAGTCACAAACTAACCTCACTGCAAACTGGGATGCTCAAATGTTTGCATCCTGACAACATGTTAATGTGTGGCAACATCACGATACAACGAGGCACTACAAATGCACATTGGAGCATCTGGCAAATTTACTTGCTGATAATATGCTTCTGCTGATCTTTGGAGTATAACTCATTCAGTCAATGTCTCACACAGAATTACAGAAAAGCACAACATTATTTTGCACAGCCTTTCTCAAAA
>VXAL01008561.1:425873-436077 GCA_013399475.1 Chauna torquata | reverse complement strand
AAATAAAATAAAATAAAATTCTGGTGTTACTATACACCCTAAAGTCAGCAAAACCTTCAGATTCAGCAGATGTGGAAAAATATGTCTTTGGTCAGGGTTTGGAAAGAAACTGATGTCATAGATAAAGGACATGCATAAAAAATTACATTTGATTGGAGGCTTCTTTTAGTTACAGTGGTAATAAATAACATTGTCTGAAAGGACACTAGCAGCATGATAGGAAGTAGCAAAACTAGGTAAGGTCCATGAAAACTTAGCAGGAGTCATTCTGTGTAAGTTTAAAAATCAAGAGGAAAGCTTACTAGATTCTGAAATGAATGATGGTAGCAGTGGGGATGTTGACAGAAACGACACAGTCATGCCTTCTTGAATGTGAAAGAATGGAAAGATAATATGCAGTTGATCAAAAACAAAGCTGGGAAAAAAACCAACCCTACCACACACACACAACCCTTCCACATAAAAATCCAACTAATGCTAAATGTTCTCCAAAGTACAAATGATTGTACACAATATTTATAATAATACAGTGCACTTATGAGAAACATACCTACTGCATTTCTACCCCCTCTGCTTTAAGGAGACATTTATCATTTTCACGCAGATGTATGTACATGCTGCAGACATATTAATGCAGCTGGAAGGGGGTATATTAAGCTATTTACAGCAAATCAATGTTTTATAGCACTAGCTGTAGCTTCAATATATTCAGTCTCATTACCCTGGAATATATCCTCATTTTTTTTGAATTCTGAATTAATGTTGTTGGCTCTGTTTAGCAATGCCTAATGCTTATGCTGCAAGCATTATGCAAATAAATAACAGTAATGAAGCCACATTAGGACCTCAGCTCCCCTTTATGGCATGGCAGAGAATGGAACAAGAATCTTGTTACTGTACACAGCGGGGTGCCTGAGTTTTGTAAAATGAGGTGACTTGATCGTACAGTATACAGCCCCCTTGTACCCTGGCAGAAACATGTATGCATGAAAAACGTGTTTCAACACCACAGGGAGTAGGATTTCTATGGGGTAAGTTTCAAGGCATCAGTGGCAGCACTCGGGAGGATAGGCTACTCAAAAGGCAGTATGATTTGCCACGGAGATCTCTGAATTCTATGCACCCGTGAGTATTGACAGATCACACGCACAGATGGGACTAGCCACGCACACACGGAGGTGATATCTAGCGGTAAATTATAGGTCAGTATGATAATGCTTCCACCTGCCTTTCTGGCTAGTTATTTATCTCCCTGGGATTTACTTCAGCATTCCAAAATCTGGGTTGCCAAAGTGGCTGCTCTTGGAAAAAATACCATCAGGCTGCCAGAGAAATATTTCCTCCAAGCCCTTGCCTCCTACCATTGAATATGCTCTCAGATCGCTCCTGTTATAGACTCAGGCTGGGTGATATTCAGTCCCACACGGATGAAATGTTATTCGCAAAACTGTCAAAAATCTAGTATCTCAAGCAGTCTGTCAGGTGTGGCTTCATAAAACCTAGGTGCTTATTATACTATGGGGTATAGCTTAGGTGTTACTTGTCATTGAAGCTGCAATCTTCCGCAGCCCAGAAATGCAGATATCATAGTCTTTACATTTAACTCTACCCATTGCAAATGACAAATTTCTGAAATATTTTCTGGTTTTCAGGCAGAGGAAAAGCTCCTCTACTTTTATTGGACATATAGCATTTGCCTGACACAACAGTGGAGAGCTGGAGAGGTTTTTCTGAAATAAATTATTCAGGAAAAAAGCAAATAAAACCACAATTTTGCAGACATTATATTTTCTCTGACACACTCTATTTCACAATATCTTTGAAAAAGAAGTTACAGTCCATTCTGTTTCCTCTCTTGTTCACAAGGAACATTTCGGTATAGAGGGAAATGCCAGCTGTTACTGGGATAATTATAATTTCTCATTGATACAACAATGTTTTAAAAATAAACTGCAAATATTGCTTCATTAGTATCCCTGTGAGGCAAGTATTATTCTTAGAGTTGAGGAAGTAGAGTAGATGTGATGAGAGGTGGCGAATACTGCAATGGGAGTCAAGTGTCAAAGGAAGAACTGGAGCATTTTAATTCAGTATTCTCAACTCACTTTGCTACTTGCATACCACCTATTTCTGAACAGAGGAATTAGATATCCATACACCTAAGAGGAGGAGAAGTTTTACATTTTTCTGGGTAATATATAATTATATATTATGAAATATGTAAATATTACAGATTTTAATATCTTATAAATGCATTTTTTCCTCACCAGCTTGAAGAAACACCGCATTAACCATGAAAGGGGCTAAATGTCTGTATCCACAAGAAGGATATAGCAAAAGCTCTAGCAATCAGTGTCTTTCCACATTAGCAAATCAATGTCCGATCAATTTCAGCCTGAAAGAATACCAACATGAGCTTAGTTTCTGTACTTACCAAGCCTGAAGTCTGCTAACAAAAAGGCTGATTACTGCTCACTTGTTCTGGTTTTGTGATGAATATTTGATGGTTATGACAAGGAGTAAAACATTCAAACATTCCATACTGCAATCAAATGCTGAGAAAGTAAATCTTTTTTCAAGTGAGAATATAAACTATGGGGGAAAGGGAGTATTTTTTTAAGTTAACATAAATAATTATTTTTGTGCTCTTTAACGCCTAGGCTTTTATGTTTATAAAGGGGAATGTTCTTTTTATACATTTTTGTACACAGATATATTAATCAATAGAGTTCGTGAAGTACATTTCATCTTTTTTTCTGATGTTAGAGGCAGCTGTAAAGGCTGAAGACAGAGTTAATATTAAATATATATTATAATAAAATATCTGAAAAATGCTTAAGGACTTCTACGTAAAATTTATATATTCTTCAATTTCAAAATAGTTTCACATCGGCAAAAAATGGTATCTGAAAATAAAGCTATAATCTTTCTGATAGTTTCATTATTAACAGTAATATAGACTTCGCTTTTGAAAGTTAGCTGACAGGTTTTTTAATGAGACAGAAGCAGAACAAAGCCCAGAGGGATGTTGTCCCTGTGTCCTGCTGACATCTGAAAAATCTACCAGGAGAGACAGGCAGCTGCTCATGCCTCATGGTACAGAGCCAATCCCAGGTGCCTGCCAAGTGTTTTGATATCTATGGATTCGAAGAAATGTTTTAGGGTAAGTTATATTACTATTACAAGAAACTGTCTCAAGTGTAAGGACTTTTATTCTGTTTGTTACAGTAGTTTTCTTGCCTATTGATTAAAATCCATTAAATATTCTTTTTCTTTTGGAATACCGTAGTTCTGCAACTTGCAATAATTTATACAATGGCCTCTAACAGGTGTCCCAGTAGACTTCACTCACAGCTGTTCTACAAACCAAATGCACGGAATATAAATCTTCCTTTCCTCACACGAGCATTAGCAAGCCAGGCTCTTAGCACAATCTGTTCATCAGTATACTAGTTTCCTTGGAAAGTTCAGTATCTTAGCTAATGTTTATTAATTAAGCAATAAGACATGACAGACTGTGCAGCAGCCCTAATTAATGGACACCTCTGGTGCCTGCCACACATCTAAGAAGTGCATTAATCAGCACCAACACAGGTCTGAAGTGACTTACCACAATAATAAAATGGTTATTTACTTAAACAAGAACATTTCTCAAAGTTAATAACATTTCAAGCCTCTACATTACACTGTGTACAGTATTAAAAAATTTATGAGAGACATTTTCAAACTCAGTTGCCTAAAGTTCAGCTTCCAAATCCCTGCTTAGGAATATAAATAGAGGATGACAGATCTGCAAAGGTGTTGAGTCTCTCCATCTTGCACTGACCTGGTGGGTACTTATGAACAGCTGCAGTCTCTGAAAATCAGATTGGGCTTATTTAGGTGACAGGTATCGGTTTTACACTTCTCTTCACATCAGCTTGGACTCTTTGCTACCTGTGCTCATTCCTGGCGCTTTCACTTCTGTGACCGAGGGGTTGTACAGGAGACCCTCGGTAGAAGCAGTTCAGCCTTACTGCTCATCTGACTGAAGGTGTGTTCATGTGACAAGAAGGCACAGCATCAGACAGCCCCGAACTGTCTTCTCCTACCATTTCCTCCCTTTGCATAGGGATGGGTATATCTTTTGCTACCACGTTATGCATGTAAGAAATGAACTGACAGCTGCTGGCACTCAAAACACCACTTAGCCATGGTCCAAAAAGTGAACTAATTTCCCAAAGTTGTTTAATAAGAAAAACAATTTACACAATGGTATGTGAAAAAATACCCCAGACCTCTGGAGTTTATACGTGGAAAACTTCTGGTGCTCTACAAAAACCCACCCAATTCAGTAAGTATTTTATCACTAACTAGAGCAGAGTTTTATTATGATCAAAACACAATTTCCAGAAAATAAAGTCTTGTAATGTTAATGATGCCAGATATTTTGCTGTTGCAGAACCTGTAACTATATGTATGCAAGCCCTTACTGACAATTGTTTGCATAATATGTCTTTTATGAATGTTTAGTGCGTGCCCCTCTCTGTTACTTTCACTGCCATATGTACAGTATCACTGACCTTTGGGAAAATCCTATTATTTCTGCAAAATAAGCTCATGTGAATTCAGGATAACTTACTGTATTAAAACATATGTCCCAAAATCCAGCAAAATAAACGTTACAATACGTCTAATAACTTGAAAATTCCCAATGACATTTAGAGTCTCTAAACATACTTAGAAGGTCACAGGTACTCACTGTGAACATGTCAGCAGTGAAAGCCTGTGGGCATGGCTCTGGAGAAAAGGAGTCCTTTGTGCTCTGCATTGGTGAACTGCAGGGAGAGCTCTCAGGAGTCTCCATCATTAGCATAAGCAGCATCCATAAGGCCCACATCATTATTCTGTGCTAACAGATACTTATATTTTGGATGTACAAGTGATTAAATGTTATCCTTCTGCTGTAGCAGAATATTTAATATGCCCTAAATGGAGGGGGTCACTAACGAATTGTCGCTGCTGGCATAGTCTTGAATAAATGCTTTGTAGGTTCTGATAGAGGGAATGAGGATAGGCTTGAAGCCTGCTTCAGAGAAAGTGAGAGACAGGTAGAATGAATTTCTGTGTTGTGTATGACTTTAACCTGGCCACTTGCACTCTACGTAAGGGTCCTACAAGTCATTCGAACCCATTTCCCAGAAGGTGACTAGTGGGGCCAGACAGAGTTTGACAAAGTCTCCTCTCTCTCCCACCATTCCCAGTTGGCAGGAACAGCAGTGAAAGAGTCAAGGGCTGGGCTGGTGATGGAGCCAGCGTGAAGAAAAGTATTATGATTACAGAAGTAAAAGAGACAGTGGCAACTGGGTTTCTCATAGAAAGTTAACCCAACACCAGATGAAATCACTCACTGCTGAAATAAAGACTGAAATTCTCTGTGTGGTAGCACAAGACCACATCACAATGAGACACAAAGATGCAGCAGAAAAGCATTCTCTTCCTCACACCTCCTCGAGTTGCAGTCACTCACAGCTGCCCATCACCTGGAGCTAGATAAGTGGAGTGGCAAGGTGAGGGGCAGAGACAGAGTTATGGGGAGAAGTCACTGCAGCTGGAAGCACTGGCAGGAAGGCACTGTACAGAAGCCAGGCACCACAGTAGGAATGCCTTTGTTCAGAAGTATTTCTGGCTGCATGGCCTTCATTAATCTCTAAGAAAACATGAACAGCGTGCTGCAGAGGGAAGCGAGAAGTGAAATACCAATTACATGATGAGGAAATCTAGGCAAAAGACTACAGCCCATGATACGCTCAGAGGGTGCACCAATGGCAACTGATAGGGGCAAGAGCAGAAAGGACTGCGAGCCGCAGCTGCATTTATGGCTAGCACAGTACCTCAACCAGGCAGAGCTAATTAGGGTGGAATGGAAAAAGTAACTGCCCATTGAGCCTTGCTTGTAAAGCCACACATGGACATTTTACTTATTGCTCAAAGAGTGCTGAGTGGACAAAAGGCAGTAGACGCAAACTGAAAAACATGAAATTCCATCAAAATGTGAGAAAATACTTTTCTACTGTGAGGGTGACTGAGAATTGGCACAGGTTGCCCTGAGAGGTTGTGGAGTCCCCCTCCTTGGAGATGTTCAAAACCCAGGAGGAAGACGGCCCTGAGCAAACTGCTTTAGCTGACCCCGCTTGGGCAGGGGGATTGGACAAGACAATCTCAAAAGGCACTCAACCTTTGCTGTTCTGTGATATGCTAATACCGCCTTCTGTTTCAACAGTTTCTTCTGTTCCATCTCACCTTAACAGAAGGCTCATAGTGAAACCAACAATTGCATTTGCTAGTTTGGGAAGGCAGAAAATGTGAGGATATACATGCATTTGTATACAAAGTGCATTCCATGTAATGTAGAGTAATCAGCATAAATAATATGTATAACATATATATATGTGTACCATACATATAAACATATGTATGATGAACAAGCTGATACTGCCTTGGCTGCATTCAGCTTTGCTTCTGAATGGAAGATTAGCTCAAGAATACCACCCTCTGCTATTGCAAGGCTGCAAGAGATGTCCTAACTCCTTAGCAATCAGCTCCTAAAACACCACATCTTACAACATGGCGTTTTAAGGAAAACAAAGACAGTTTACTGTAAATTAGTGTTTGTATGCTGTGGCAGTTCAGGATAAGTGGTTCTCAGTTCAGGCAAGGAAACAGCTGGCTGATAGCCTGCATCTGCCCGTTCATCCTCTTTTATTAACTTTGAACCTATTGCCCCACTTCAATCAAATTAAACAAGTTGTGTTAAAATCAGCAGCTGGGCAGAATATAAAGTTTGCTGTTGATGTATTTGGTTTTGTGAAACA
Organism: Chauna torquata; assembly: GCA_013399475.1. Classification (NCBI taxonomy): domain Eukaryota; kingdom Metazoa; phylum Chordata; class Aves; order Anseriformes; family Anhimidae; genus Chauna; species Chauna torquata. Next base: position 429,223 of record VXAL01008561.1, on the reverse strand, counting down.
GAGACTTCAATATGTGAGAAATCTATACATGGAGGATTGCACACTGTGCCCCAGGGGAAAAGTAGGCTTAATTCAGTTGTCTAAACATAGGTTAGACTTCCTAAAGTATCCTGCCTGGTCTTCAGCTGTCGCTCCTGAAGGACTCAGGTCTCCTGTGTGTCCTGCATCAGCCACATATGGAGACCTTGGTTACTCTAGGGCATCTCAAATGCTAACAGATTGCTAGCTGTGGAAAACAGAATTGAGCCTACTGGGCTTATCTGCTTATTTCACAATAGATCTATGATGTGTTTATAGTTCAGACAGTACCAAAATAATGTCTCTGTTGAATAAAAAGGTCTAGCTCAGCTCAGTGGTTGCTTGTGCGCTTCAGATGGGCAACCAGCTGCCACTGCCTAGTCTATCAACAGATGTGTAGCTCAAAACCAGGCACAGCATGTGTCGTCCCCTACCCAGTGTTAACTGAGGAGCAGAGTAGGGAGCTGGGCTGCTGTCTGGTAGATGCGTGGAGAGGGGATGGAGGCTGTAGGTATTGTTAGGGGAGAATGATGTACAGGACAGGTGATCTTATTCCAAAGGGTAAACTCACAAGAGAAATGTTGGAGAAAAGTAGGATATGTACTAGTGAGTACAAATCCGAGGGAAATAAAGCTTTATTAGTTCTTTAGTTCTGCTCTTTTTTTTTTTTTTTGAACACTCTGAAATGATGTTTTTTTAATGAAAGTCTCTCTCAGATCCTTATCCCCAAATGACTGATCAGCCTTAACAAGCAACCAGACATGAACAGCTGAATAACTTAGCAACGATATAAAAACAACCATTTGGGAAAAGTCTTGTCAGCTCTTCAGAACCAGTGCAGAGGTATTCTAGGCACATAGAGAGCTAAAGGTGGGTTGGCTGATATTCTGCATTTTGCAGTAGAGGTTGATGGCTGGCAGGAAGACTGACTATGCCAGTTTGAGCTGTGGTGGGGGCGCATCAAATAACAAAATTAGTTGAAATTTAAACTGTGATGGATAAAAAGGCATTCCCCCTTTTCTGTGCTACATTTTGTAGGACAAACCTTCAATGTTACTATAAGTAAATGTGTGTTTTAATTGGGAAGGCTTATTTGGCCACAAGTTTTGTAAAAATATGTCAGAGGAAAATATTACTTTGTTAAGAGTGAAGACTATTGTCTTGCACTGTAGTTAAGCCTATAGGTAGTCTTTAAGGAAAACATAATGTGTTTTAATTCTTAAAAAAGAGAATTTGCAAATACATTTCTCATGGCAGCTTAACCTTTACTCTTTTAGCATTTATCCATGTATGCCCGTTGAAGGGAACTGTCAGACTGTAATGGAGATAATGGGCCAAATTTATCATCAGAATAGTTCCAGTATTCCCTCAAGTTTTGATTTACGGCTTAACCAAGAACTGCATCAAATTGCATATCTGATGCAGGTTCCCAGGGATTTGGATGAAAGCCACATATATCCAGCATCAGAACCTGGCAAGCTGCCTATGACTCTGTAACATGTCTTTAATCCTTGGGACGAAGCTAGTCAAGGTATTGGTAATGGAGGGCCAAGTCTCCAGGCTGCATAAATTAACTATTCCATTGAAGCTGATAGAGTTATGCTGATTTAAATAAGTTGAGGTTCCAGCCTAGAAAGTGAATGAGAAAACAGAGCAGTGCAGAGAGAGACAATCATTTGCAGGAAATGTCTCAACAACTTGCAGATTAGTCCTATGCAGTACTTACGTCCTGGTTGGACATCTCCCAGTATGGTCTCTCACCGTAGGACATCACTTCCCACATTACAATTCCATAGCTCCACGCGTCGCTTGCCGAAGAGAACTTTCGGTAAGCTATAGCTTCAGGAGCAGTCCACCGTATGGGGATTTTTCCACCCTGGAAAAAATGTTGACAATGTATCAATATGACTGGAATACAGAATAGCACGTTTAAAGGAAAATAAAGGTATCCTAGATGCCGAGTTCTGCCTTCTGTCAATTTGCCTTGTCAATTTGATGCAAGTGGAAAGGAAGAAATATACGTTTTTCAGAAGCTGATAGAAATTTAGTTTCATCTGTAATCTAATTCACCAAAACCAGCACTTCTTGAAAAAAATCTCAGTTCAGAGAACAGAAAGCATTTTAGATGATTCATGTTCATTCAAAGCCACGCAATTAGTCAGAACATGCCTTCTGATTGGAAAAAAAAAAAAAAAGAACAAACTTTAGATTCCTAATACATTGACATTTAATCTCTAATCTCTTTCCTCAAATGAAATAGAAACATTTATTGCAAAACAGAATACCCAAAGCATTTAATAAAATTATATAAGCAGAAGGGAAACTATAGCCTTTCTATTATTCTTTACTTTTAATAATGTATTTTAATTTTTGTTTGTGCCCTTTAAATGTCTAGGTAAATAGCAATCCAAGCGTTTTTCTAGTAGGCGTTTCCTTCGGGTATTGAATAATTTTGTTCTGCAGCTTTCAATTTAAAATCCAAGTGCTACCACAAAAAAATGGGCATAAGAATTCAATCAACAAGCCTGACTTACTCTTTTGGAGACCACAGTATGCAGATTTTTTCTCTGGTATTACTAATTTACATCACTGCATCTGTTCTATACTCCCATAAAGGAAAACTATATTTCCTTCTCTCAACAAAGTGTTTCTTCTCCATTTTTCCTTTCAAATGTATGTATTTATTACCATTCTTTGCATAACTCTTCAAATAAGTTGTTTCGAGTAAGCGAGCAGTATGCTTAAGGTGCCACTAGATGGTAGGAGGAGGCAGCCAGTGGAGCTGAGCTAACTTAGCAGGAGTTGCTTTCAACCAGCAGCAATAGACTCTGCTCAGTGTTATGATTACATTTCTGACAGAAACAAAAGCAAAAATGAACTAGAACATTGGTTTGGCAGTTGAAGAGAAGCCACAGTTAAAAGCAAGTATGCAAATCTCTGTTAATTCACTTTTAATATACAAAAAATTATTTGTCTGTGAGCTGTCGAGGCCTGCCTCAAAATTGACTCAGAGTATGCTTGTTCTACCAGAAAGTGTTCAAAAGCAAAGCTCGGTGCCTGTGGTGACATGCCAGTAAGCTAACTTCTCATCACTGACTGTCACCTTCTGATGAAAAATGTACAGTTAACATTTATGTTGTATGATAGTTATGAGAGTAGCCAAGACATCCTCTGCGTGAGGCTACATTTTTTGCAGCTGTTTAAAGCCTCTGCGCCTGCTCATTTTTGGCTCATTCAGTCTGGTTGACATCAGTGGCAAACCGCCTCCTGATTTTAACAGTAGTAAGATAAAGGTAATACTTTATTTTGTATTTTTGCCCAAGATTCCGCCC
>VXAL01008561.1:404367-425724 GCA_013399475.1 Chauna torquata | reverse complement strand
GTACCCTGGTGACCAGATCACTCACCTGGGATGCGCGAGATGCAAAGACCTTTATGCCACCCCTGCTGCCACCCCTGAGCGGGCCCTACCCAGCCCCAGCGTGTGTTACAGCTGCCGCGTGCGATGATGCTCCTCATCCCTCCCTGGTACAGCTGTTCCACTTGGGAAGCAATTACAAATGCATTTGGGTAGGAGAATGGAAAAACAGGATGCCACAGGAGATTTATGACGGGACATTCTCCAAGGAAAGATAAGCCTAATTTCTAAATAAATTAGATGAGAGCATTTGGCATTTGATGACTCACAGTCTAATTGCAATGGTATTTTGGTGGGATGTGTAAGCCCAGGCTTCCTCAGGCAGTGGAATATTTAAATAGTGTGAGCCCCAGATGAACACAACGCACTGGGCTGTCCGACCAGAAGGATAGGTTCCCTGAGAAACAGCTGGTTTTAGAGTCGAACTGCAGAGTACATTTCGTCATAGGGAGTGGGGACTGAGGAAAAATATCTCCTCACATCACAGAGTCAGGGCCTTATATTTTTTACTGGATCAAGCTTAGTCCTTTATTTTTAAACACTTTATCATCAATTTTATGTAATTCCATCCTCAGATCCCTGGCTTCTGCAGATTTTTGGCGGCAATAAATATTTTCCTGGCCTAAGTCACAGGGCTGTGGTAGGCATTTACCTCCTTTTTTTGGACCTGGACACACGCATTTTTAATTAGGTATACAATGTTCATGCTGACCCATATCACCAGAGACGCTGCCTTGAAAACCCTAAACACTTTTCCTCATCACAGTGTATTAATCCTGGCTGCCAAATAATACAGGGCGAGAGTTTTCTCTCTGAACCTAGTCTCAGCATGCAATCCTTCTTGCTGTCTTTGGTTTATGCCCATTCAAGATACTTTCTGCAGTGCTACAACAGCATTTGAGGGAGGATGCAAAAGAAAAATTCCATATTTTCTTTCCTCATCACAGTCTCAGGAGATAATAGGGAAAAAAATCTACCAGTTTAAATGACCGTGTTACTGTCAGACTTATACACTGTTTATCGCGACAAACTGATGAATCCACAAATTTACAATAAGCCTACATTTTTACTTTGTAGAGTTTTACTAATCATTTATCAATATTTGAATTTTAATAAAAAGTCTACTGTTTTGATTACTTTCAGGGAAAACAAATCTATACATGCAAATAAGCATTTGGATATTTACAAAATTTAATGTTTATAAAATCATATGGAAAACATAATATGCACAATTATATTCTAAAGTTTTTTTTTCATGAATCTGATTATGTATTCCCAAATTATACTGAAAAATGCAGTCACTGCTGTCATCCAGAGCAGCATTCACAGGTAAACCTGTGACTGCTGGCTAACAAATGAGTTTTAAAGAATCTGACTAGACTCTGCAACTAGTTTCATCATACAGCTTTACTGACTGATCCCTTTTGGACTGAAACAGTAGTGGCTCATTGAGTGTGAAAATGAGAATGGAGAACAGAATCTTAACAAAATTCAAGGCAGTTCATGTTCAAGGGCATAAGATGTGCTCAGTGTTGTAATGTGAAAGAAAAATCTTTTGTGCCAGCCCTAATGACAAAATGAAGGAAAACCTCTAAAATTTTTAAAGTGGACTCATCTTATGTATGAAGACATCATACTCATAAAAATGTAAATTCCAACACTTAGTTATGCTTGCAGAATATTTTTATGCAAAAAAAGTTGTTTCATTTATTTGGAAACCATTCAAAAGGTGGAGATTGCAATATGACTACCTTAAGACATATATAACTGAACAGTGGTAATAGCTGCTCATGCATAACAGAAGGACGCATGAGGTTTAGAATAGCCAAAAATATAATTCCTGTATCTGGTTAAAGTAATAAACAGCATCACTGACATTGGACATTTCTTTTTGTAGTTTGATCTAACTGGGAAAATAATAAATGCTTACTGTTTACACAATGCCCCACCTTCAAGTTAAGATAATTTATAAATCATCTACATTTTACTACTGTAGCGATGCAATCTGTCACATCTCCCTGTATCAGAAAGCTCTTATGCAAACTCTTTATGCTTTTTGGTTATTTTCTCTTTTTTGGGGGGGAAAAGGGGAAAGGGCAGAAGTGGTGTAAGGAACCATGCTGTATTTCAGCCTCATCTCATACGTTAATAATGACATCAGTGACAAGCTAATTTTATTTTCGTACAGTAAAAGAACACTAACACTGCAATTCAAATTGTTAGAATTCAGCCTTTTTTTTGCATATGCTGCCTGCTGAATACCATCTAGCTTCTGATTTTTTTCTTGATTGTAATTTAATACATAATTTCATTGTGCAATGTCAAGAATCCACTTGGAATTAGAGTATTAGGCTGACATTGCTTCGTGTGTAGAACCGTTCAGAGATCAGCTGTTGAAATGAAATTTGCACCCTTGCCCACCTGCTCCTAGACACACACTCATTTTCCCTGTAGAACTGGCAATAGCACAGTTTGCCATACGTTTAACAACAGAATTGAAATTATGCATTACAGAAAGCCTTTCTTTGCCTAAAGCCATGCGTGAGAGAGACAGTCTTCCCAAAATGCTGTCTCTTCTTTGAGCTTACAACAAAAAAGTGCTTATGATCTGCTATGTGAAAAGACACTGGCAAGCAACCAACACTGACATTATGTATTGTCCAACAGGCAGCAAAGTCTATTCCTTACTCTGCGTTTTTGCCACCTCCAATTTGATTTTTTTATTTTACATGGTTGACATCTTTTTAAAAAACAAGAGGCACGAACAGTTTCTTTAATTAAATATTTAAACATGTTTTAACGCTGGAGCAGAACGATGTAACTGCCAGCTACAGCCCATTACTCCACTAAGATGAAGGTCAGGATATATCAGCTCAAAATCCTTGATGTTAAAAATGACACAGAGGGCAAAGAAGCAAAGGAAGTCTGTTAGATACCCAGAACTTTTGGCATGCCCCACTAGCTAATTAAAGTGAGGAGTGACTCCACTGAAAACCTTAGATATAACACTGAAGGTAAGATTAATGAGCTGTTAATGGACACGCAAAGACGATGATATATGTAAGCTGCCAGAACCAAACACCATGCATCAGACCCATGATGTCCTCAGAACTAACAGTGATGTGAAACAATACCTATTTCTGTTGAAAAGTCTGTTCCTTGCTTTCCTTGAATGACAGACCATGCAGAAGGACTGTCACAGATGTGACTGCAGTTTTATGAAATGCTGAGGTGCAAACCCATCAGTTCCAGATCCACAGACACCTAGAACTGTCTCTTTCCAGGACAAGAGGTACTAAACTACATGTACCATTAGTCTAACCTGGCAGAGCAATTCCTACGTATCTGTCACTTACTATTCCTTTATGTATGATGTTACCGAAACGGGCAATAATTTTCCATGACACAAGTGTAGTATCTTTTTCTCCATCACACGTGACAGAAATGGGGAAAAAAAAGAACTTCAGAATGAAGACAGACAAAGGTAACTAGAGATTAGTTTTAAATATTGGACATAATTCATCATTCTGCACAACGGCCTTAGCCCAATTTACTGGAGTGATGCTTTTATTTGAGCGTATGAATCAAGCTTTTCATGCACAAAGTTACAAATAGTCAGAATTTAGCATTCTCAAATCATAATTTAGAACAATTTAGTATTATCAACGTTCTTCTCTAGAGATGATTGGAATATCAGAGAAACTTCATGTCAGGATCGCAAAACAGTTCTGAAAAGGCATTTCAGAATTTGCCTTCATTATGCCTGACTGCAGCAAGTTCTGCCAGTCTTTCATTTCCCTCAGAACTGAAACAAATGAACCCCCCTGATTTTCAAAAAGACAGGATTTCCTTTTAACCTCTGTGAAAAAAAATCATTTTCTTTCAAATATCCTGAATACCAATGCTAAAGTTAAATATGTGGAACTTGATTTATCCCTAAGTTAGCTATCCAATTTTTTGCAAGCTATTTATGATTTTGACAATATGTCATTTTATTGAATATTAACCCATACAGTAAATATATATTTGTGTCTTCAAAATGGAGGAAAGCTGTTGGTGAATGGAAAAAATCAGCGCTTAAGATACTGGCAAAACTAAAACAGCCAAGATGAAAAGTTTGTCCACAGATCGTCAGAAACACTTCATGTTAACTAGCATTAATATCAGAGCTACAGAAGGATGCTTCTCCAAAATACTACACCCAACGGTCATTTAGTCTTCCTAAAGGTCACCAGCAAGTTTGAATTGGTTAGTTGTACGCATATACACAAAAACTCCAGAAAAACAGATATATCCTACCCTATTGACATTTTATATAAAAGACTATTACTACGTTAAGTTTGAAAATTAAAGAATATTATAGTACTCTTCTAAATATTGAAGAATTCTGAAATTAGGAACATTCCGTAAAACAACAGGAATTCTCATCCGTAGTAGTGGTAGCACTTCCTCTGAAACAAAACACTTCAACATGCAATCCCTTGCCTATTCTGAGGCATTGATCTTCACTTGGGTCAAAAGATAAGAAGTCTGATAAAAATGCATAGCTTTGACCCTCAAAATCCACATAAGTGAAATTGCAGTGAATATTTCTGACCACTTACATCTGTCCTGCCATCATGTTCTTCTTGACAGTGCAATTTAGAGAACTTTATACAATGATAAATACCAACGCATGGGACCAAATGCGAGTGGTTGACATAGTTGTATCTTGTTTGTGTAAATAACTGGACTACAGATATCTTTTCTTGCTAGCCATGATGCCTTCATCTACAAGGTGCTCGTTAAGAAACCAAAGGTTTTTACCCATTTATTTTAAGAATGCCTATTCTTTAGTTTTTAGGTGAATAAAGTAGTTCATTCCAGAGATCAAGAAAAAGGAGTCTGTGGTTGAAAATGGGAGCAGTTCCGTTCCTCCAGAGCTGAAAGTTCAGTGCGTTTTTTTTTTTTTGCTTGTTTGTTTGTTTTCAGAAGAGAAAGGGAGAAGAAAGTGAAGAGGAAGAAGGGAAAGACAAAGAGAAAAAAAAAAGATTTAACTTTCAGAAGTTGACAGCTTTACATCTAGAGCCGACAAAGAGCAGCTAGAGCAGGGCTGCTCCCTAAGGGAAGGGGAGCCGGGAGCAGCTGTGGCGAAGGTTGGGCAATGCCCTTGTGGACAGGGTGCACCCCACGGTGCCTGGGGGCATGAGCAGAGCGGGGTGGTGATGGCAACAGGCACTATCGACAGTCCTGTGAGCATCAGGCAAAGGCAAGGAAGCAAGCCAAGGACAGTCCAGTAAATCTGAACATCTCCAATCCAACAGGAGTGGGGCTGGCCAGCTGCAGTGCCACTGGGGCAGGGACTGAGCTGAAACAAGGTCCTGGGTCCATGGGCAGGGGTGGGAAGAGGCCCCAGGGGAGGAATGGTGGTGTCCTCAGAGCCCTGGTAAGAACCAGACAATTGTACAAAGACAGATAAACACAAGTATTCTGCAAAACCTCTTTGAGACTGGTTTTTTGAAAGGTAATGTTGAGACTGGTGGGGCCAGGGAACCTCTAAACATTGTAGAGGGTGGACCTTGGCATCTCCCTAGCAGTAAGAATGCACCAGTAAATTTTACAATATTGGGTGCTTGGCCATCAATAACAAGTTCTTTCTTTTTCTGAAATTAAATATCAGAGTCATGCATCTCTACAAATCCAGTTTAGAAACTATAGCACTGCTTGACAGTAAAGATAGGAAAAAAGGTCATTTTTCTTGAAACTAATATTTCTGGCAAAGATCTATCTCTTTTTGAGAGCATCAATTTCAAGCTATCTGCCAGCTGTGTCAGCACAGCTCACGTTACAGCCGTAACCAATTTCTTGAAAGTTACTCCTACAGAGTCCTTCAATCTGCACACCCAAATCCTATTCACTTTACTTACAAGAGTAGTCCTACTGAAGTCAATGGAAAAGGTGAAGAGGATTTGTTCTGAGATGCTTATTTGAAAGATACCTTACACTGCGCAACTCCATAACAAAGAAATTTGAAACAAAGTCCATTCTTACCACAGAACTGAGTTACTGAATACAAATATTTCTCTAAAAACAAGCAAGTTAAATTAAAAAAAAAAAAAAATCTTCCTAGGCACTATGTTTTCTTAAAACCATCAGTCAAGACTTGTCTCTGAAATGATGCCCCTGACTTCCTCAGGGCTCCATGAAGTGTTTATTATTGGATCAAAAGTAAACTGTTACCAGTGCTGCTTGAACACTTCATGTCATTAACTATCATTAATGATTTCACAGCTAGTGATTTCAACATGAATATCTAGTTGACATGCACAACAAATAGTTCCTGTGTTTCAATAATCAAGTGGCCTCTCTCTGTGCTGTCGTAATGCCCAGATCATTCAGACTTGACTGCCTTGTCCCCGAACCCCTGCCATGATTCCTCCCACACTGTGCAATTAGAAGTGGCCAATGAGAACTCAGAAGCATATGGAAGCTTGAAAATCGAGGACAAAGTAAAATGGATTTAAATGCAAAATTAACACCTTATAGGTGGCAGTACTGTCTCCAGTATACATTTTCGTATTCCATTAACAAAAACCTTACATGTTATCTTCAAAATAAGGCTGCAACAGAATCTCTGGGTTACTGTACTAGAGAGAATGTAAGGACCTAGATACTGAATTCATATACAGCTTGCTGTGGCTTACACTAGATTTTATTTTTCTAAGGCTTCTTAAAGCCTGTTCTAGAAATGCGTCAGAAACATTACAAAAGATAGGCTTTTCTTTTGAGAGTTACAGTGTCATATACAGATGATGATGATCGGAATTATGAGGCTAAGCTACTCTGCAAGAATCAGTGCTTTACTTTTCATCCCAGCTGGGTCAGGAAGTGCAGAGGACAATTAATGTCTTGCTAACTGTTGAATTAAATTTTCTGGTCACATTTTTGTGAGGTCGCTTCTCATTTTATCCTGAAGGAGTTTGCTGGTTCTGTAAGTTTCAGTCAATTCATGGATTAGTAACTGGTTTAAAGATAGGAAACAAACAGTCAGAAGGAAAAGGTCAGTTTTTAGAGTGGCAGCCTCCCAGGGACCAATGCTAATGTCCTGCTGGCAGCATATGTAGAAGGAATCAACAATACAGACTGGACAGTGAACAGGTAAAACTGTGCTAACAATGCAAAGGTACTCATGGTAGATGATGACAGACCCCAAAAGTTTGCCAAGAATCTTATCATACTGAGTTGCCACATGATAAAGTGGCACAAAATTCAGTATCATGAAGTGATGCACACAGAATAAAATGCTCCTAACTTTACATAAAAAAATAACAGGACTCTACTAAGCTATCACTGCTCAAGACTGAGATCTTGTGTTTATAACAGATAGCTCTACGAAATTATCAACTCCATGCTCAATAGCAGACTAAATAAAAAAAAATATGAAAAGGTAGAAATGATCAGGAAAAGAAAAAAAACATTATGACACTGTTGAAACCTACTGTATTCCTGCATATTGTCTACTGACTGTAGTCTTGATCCCCCATCCAAAAAAGGATACACTGAAGCTAATGGATCTGCAGAAAAAGACGGGTGGGGTGGGGTGGGGTGTTCAAAGGTATGGAATAGAAGAAACTAACAAAGATCTCTACAACCATAAACGTAATGGAGAGGTTAATAGGTGGAGAGTATATGTGTTTGCTTAGAGCATAGAATGAGCATATATCAAATGTAAGTGGCAAACAGCAGATTAAGAACAACAACAAAATGAGTTTTAATATACTTTTTTTTTTTTTTACAAGGAAATTTATTGCCAGGGGATGTTGTGGACTCTAAAAATACCATCATCTCCAAAAGGTAACTAGACGAGCTTACAGAAGAAATATTCACGAAGGATACACACCTCTGATTTAAGAAAGCCTTTGAGCCAGAAAATGCATCGTTACATAAACACTCTCTTGCTATAGTCCTCCTTGTAATTTGCTTCTGATTGCATTTTGGAGATGTGTTACTGAGCTAGAAAGCACTGGGGCTGGCTGAGATTGCTCAGTATTCCCTTCCTGTGATCTCAGTTGACTTGCAGGTGAAGTATGAACACATGATGTAATAGTGTAACTGCAAAATAGTGGATGGTGTACATGCTATTAACATTTTTGGGGTAAAGAAAGTTAAAATTTAAAAGCTAAAGAAATTTAAAGAAAGGCATTTAAAGTGAGGTGTTCTTTATGTGAGACAATATACTTGTGGACAGCAACCTGAAGGATCACGAGATTTTTTTTGTTGTTGTTGACTCTATGACTACATTTATGTGTCTTTCTACTGGACCCCAACACTTATACATATCCTTGATGACTAAACTCATTAAGAAATGGAACTAAATAGTTCAGGTGCAGGTAAGTTTTAGCAACAGAAAAAGGACCGAGTACTAAGGAGATAAACTGGCAAACTATTATCTGCAGAAATACTGCCCTGTGATAGAGCGGGCTGGCTACAGGGTGCGTGTAGAGGTCTTATGTTTGTTCCGTGGTGGGATGACACTTGTAAAGATATCTGATAAATATTACGGCCTCATATATTTCTTCAGCAATAAATAAATTCATTTGGGGGGAAAAAAAAGGAATAAAATTATTCCCAGACTGTTGGGAAGTATACAAGTTTCATGTTTCTAAGTGAACCCACATACTGCATAAAAAGATTGTTTATATATTGTCAGGGAGAGGGGAGAACAGATGCTGACGAAGGAAAAGCAGCTGAGTCCAGGGCCATGGATCAAGAAGCATGACAGGGACTAGGGAACTACCAAATACTGGGGACCACCTCCCTCTTTCCCGTCTGGGGACATGGAGGGATGAAGATGAGAAACCACTTGCCAAGGCCAGGGTGCGCAGTGAGGCTCAGCAGAGAAGAGGACCATAACAGCTATTTCTCCTGCAGCACACCAAAGCGCTCCCAGTGCTGCCCTGCTGGTTTTCCGAAGAAACAAAGTGCACGAGCTGCTGCTGCTCTCCTGTCCATCAACCCCCACGCTAAGAGTTTTGAACCACTGGCAATTTCAAGAAGCATATATGACAGAAAGGTAGAGACAGGAAAGACATCAAAGGGTTGGTTTAATTGCCTAAGCATGGTATCTAGTGTCCCTTTAGGCACTGTCACTTGCTCGTTATCTGTCATTTTATGAAAATGCAGGTTTCTCACTGTGTCATGTCTGCCAGTCCTCTGCAGATATCTCAGGTACCCTTTGATGTCTCAGAGGGCACCAGGTCTCTACATTTAAGCAGCTGATCTCTTCCTGATTTCCCCCCTATTTAATGAAAAAACAGTATTTGAACAAAGGAGAGAAACCACACTATTTCCTTCACTCCTGAAGGAATGGCAGAAGAGCTCAGTTCACAGCTGTTCTTCTGAGAGCAGAAGGCAGTAGCTGGGTGGCCGATGAGGCTGCACACTAGCTGGTCTGCTGGGCACAACACATCGTCTTTTTCCCAGCTAGAGAAACTAGGCAAAAGCTAGGGCAACTGGGGAGATGGTATAGGTAGGGACATGGAAGGGATATAAGCTTTACTAGGGAAGTGGAACTGCTGGAGCACACCAAGAAACTGGAGGTACTGCGAAGGTGCCGTTTGAAGACTCTGAGAAGATCAGAAGTTATACTACTGAGGTTGCAAAAGATAGTCTGAGAACTAGGATAACTGTAGCATGAAAATGAAGTTGATCACGAAACGGTTTGGGTTGAAAGGGATCTTTAAAGACCATCTAGTCCAACCCCCCTTGCCATGGGAAGGGGATGTATGTAATGGAGATCTAGGACACAGGGCTTCATTAATTTGCTGTTCATTGAAATAAATTTTTCCCCATCCTATGACCAAGGAATCCTGTTACAGCGGAAGCTACAGCACAGTTTTATCATACCATAACTACACAAATATAGATGAAATATAGCACAAAAAAATTACAAAGAAATGAACATAAGAGAGTAGTTTTCAGTCTAAGGGGCTGCTTCACAACAAAGTTTCTCTGATATTTCTATTTGGTTTAGTGACATACTGGTATCATTCATAGATCACTGCAGCATGTCAGCGTGCAAATTGTTGAATAATAGGATAACCATCTGTTTGATGATGAATAGTTTGGCACAGAAATGCGGTTCAGCCTTCCTGCAGATATCCATGTTGAACTAAATCTCTGTCAAATGAGTAAAGGGTGCTGAACGTCAAGTTAGTTTCTATTTCACTATCATCGCTAGCTTACAAGGACAAAGCATTGACTGACGCTTACATGGAAGCTCCAGTCATACTAATGGTGATGCTAATATAATATATTAAGGCTAACACTAGCGTAATGTTGGTTTATAGCCACTGAGAATCTGCTTCTGACCTCTACAATAGCAACATTTCTTAGTATTGCACCTCCTAGACTTATGTTTTGTACTTCTTTTCTATATCTTGATGTATTTTAATTTAGGCTGTACATGAGTTGTGGGGCTAGGATACCTTTTGTCCTATAAGTCAGTTGAATTTACTCCTTGTATTCCCCAGATGGCATAAAGTTTTGGGTAATACACTATTAGATTATCTTTTTCTGATGATACATCATACTAAATCATCATCTGACTGATGATAATATAATGGGAATAACATATTAACATAATTTATCACCCCTGTACCTTGCTCAGGGGATATTTTACTTTATCGTATAATATATTAGTTGTCACTTCCATGATATATTACAGTAAGACATAATCAGAAAGAAACATTTTGATGAAGTAGTACTTAACAGTAGAAACTATTATCTAGGGATAAACAGCCCTCAGGGGTACTTTGTTTAACAGACTATTGGAATACAAAGGTAAGAAGATACATGGCATAATGAGAGATGCGATTATTCTCTGACATCAGAGTTGCCACTGGTGCTAAACCAGCTGTGGTTTATCTTGGAATAGTAATTTATATAAATTGCTATACACCCTCTTAGCAATGGTGACTTTTGCTTTAAGTTAATGAATTCACCTAAAAGCTTCACCAAAGTAGCTGAAATGACCTTTAAGAGTATCTCTACCGATCCAAAAAACCCTGGAAAAAAACCCTGTGTTTTTCACTGAAAAATCTACCTAGTTCAGAATAACACAAAATGAGGTGGGGGTGTGTCCCCCAATTTAGAAGTGTTCATTTAGCAGAGGTAGATTAGCAAATGACAAAACTTTTGTAACCATAAGTTCACTGAGAAATGACCATTTAAATAATTTTTAGCATTTGGGTTCCGTGCAAATTAAGCGTATGCATCTAGCTAAGTTATATCAAAGTTGGCTTAACTCCTGCCTTAAGGCACAACTGCATGGCAGTGATGCATTTACACTGCCAGCTCACATAATATACAGGTGCGACTTCTGCAGGAAGTCCCTTTTTGTGCTATAAAAAGCAGATGCTTTGATTTTTTCCCTTCTTCAGTTACATTTATGTACTGAAAAATATGCAGAAAAAGGAAATGGATTTCCAAAGCTGTTTGGGAGAGCAGCAAAACAACGCATGTTCCAGCAGGCAGCCACCAGCACAGCTCTGCCTGCGGCATCTAAAGTATATGCAGGTAAACTCTGTCAGGTAATAGCACTGGGGAAGAGAGAGTAAATCATAGACATAGCAGAACTTGATGACATTTTAAGAAAAAACGTTTTTCTCCTCTGTCTAAAAATGACAATTCTTTGGTTTACAGATTTGCTCTCCTTGATTTCTGCATTATGACCTTGTACTCTTAAGGAAATTAAGGCAAACTGGTTTTGATAACAATGGAGGTGAGATTATGGAACGCTAATGCACGGTTTTGAATTCTTATTTTCAAGATCTTCTGGGCAAAGTGCAAGTCCACTTGCAAAAACAGAAATTCATATAACTTCAAGAGCTGCAACACTGAAATCAAAACAACAACTATTTTCACAATCACAACAAAGTGGGGTACATGTTATAGCATATGCGCCCCTCCACTGCTTGTTTTGGTGTAGACTGGAAAATTTCTGGAGTGGACTGGTGATTGTCATCAGTAGTTCCCAACAACCCATAGGGTCCCTTTGGCTCTGATGGAAGAGCTGAAGAAAGAACTTGAATCTTGCAAAGAATGTGTATCTTCGTTACACCTGGTAAAAACAGCAGTATCAAGCTAATGCTGATGAAAAACTTTACAGGTAAATTCAGTGCCCAGTGATTCAATGACACCAAAAACAACACTGAAAAAATGCCACCATCCCTTATCAGCAATTTCCAGAATGATACTTGATTTATTCCAGGCATGAGAGAGTTCGCTAATTACAACTTCAAGAGCGCGCTCTGGCAAATTGCTCTAGATGAGCCATCTCTTTAACAGATTTCCATACCTTCTGGCATACTCCGTGAAACTTTTCCCATGGCTAGGGCTTTAATAGCTCTATGACATGTATTCTTTTGGCTAATGAAAGGTAGATTAGGCTGTGATTTTGGCATAATTCAGCCTTAAAATAAAATAAAAAAACAAAACAATGCAACTCCTTACCCCCATCACCTACAACATAAAAATAAATTCAAAAGAAAAATCAGGCTTTGATCCAGTTTTCTTCCTCAGATAAAACATAACATTCAGAAAGGAAGCTCTTCATTGCTCTTTCTGTCCTGCATCCCACAGGGCGTGCACGAGATACACTCCCACCAGTGCGGCCACCCTCTTGCTCATCTCTCATATCGAGTCTGTCTACTTGAGCTGTTCACTGGGCCCTCACGTTTCAGCGTCTGGATTAAACGCTTTTCTCTTCACATCCATTCCTCTGTTTTGCAATCATGTGCTACAAGCGATCTTCAGCTAGGGAACTTTTGCTGTTTCTGAAATACAAGTGGGTGTTAGAAATCTTTGGCTTTTAAATGCATCTACTACCGCTTCTGCTGACTTATCTTGGCTAAAAAAAGTACGTCTCCAGTCTTAATCTGTCTGGGGTCATAGGATTCAATCCAACATCTTTATCTCTTGTTCCACGGTTTCAGGCATTATTCTTAGTGGCAGTATCTCACTTCTTGCTCTCTTTGCCAGGAAAGATAGTAGAAAAGCCTTACCTGCATTTTTCTAATTTTTAGTTGGTTCTGCACACCAACTTAAATTTTGCTGCCAGTACCCATGTGTTTCTGCTTTCTTACAGAAATCCAGCACCCCAGCATGTTATGTTTGTGCATGTCATCTCTCCTTTCCAAGGTGCTTATGGCACATCTGTCTATTTGTTATCCTTACTTTGTGCTTACAGATCTCATTCAATTGCCGCCACCATGTTTGATGTGCCATGTGAACAGGTGTTAATGCAAAAAAGCTTCCAGCTTTTCAATACTTATTCACCTGCTTACATTGGAGATGGAATTGTGGGCTAGCTTGCTAGCTGCACACAGCCGCAAGGTTGTCCCTTGCTTTCTCCAAACTCTCTTTTTCTGAAGCTTGTTTTCCACTCCAGGTTCCCTTTGGGATGCTGAAGTGATCATGATCTCATTTGTCTAAATAAAGTTGTTGATGGCACACTCTTGGTCTTTCTAGCCCTCACTTCCAATTTCCTCCACAGGATGGAACTTGGATAAACAAATAAGGGAACAAGAACAGGGGAAAAATGAGTCTTCAGTTTCTCACAGCTACATAGAATTAATGGAAACAATGGACTGATCAGGTTTTTTATGTGTACTGCTTTTTGCAGTATACATAAATACTGTGTTCATGGACAAAAGCCATGGTATTTTATTGCACATTTGGTCTTTTTGAAATGCTTCAAAACCTATCAGTTGTTTAAGGTTTTTGGCAATGAGATACGGGAGCTGT
The DNA here is from genome assembly GCA_013399475.1 of Chauna torquata. Classification (NCBI taxonomy): domain Eukaryota; kingdom Metazoa; phylum Chordata; class Aves; order Anseriformes; family Anhimidae; genus Chauna; species Chauna torquata. The sequence continues at coordinate 411,903 of VXAL01008561.1, read as the reverse complement.
GGGCCATTGCTGCTGCAGAAAAACTGTCTACTAGAAATTTGCATGAGGATATTTAAATTAGTTTATTTATTCTGGCATTTGAGGGTTAAAAAGCTCATGGCTGAAACTGTCTGCTTTAGATTCAGGGTAATCACAGCAAATGTACCATACAAAACCCTTAATCAGAAAAACAAGCTTATTTTTGTATTGCTTCGCAATTGTCTTCACAATTATATAAAAGCCTATAAAGCATTTGTTTGAGGTACACTGACCAATAATGATTTTTCCAAGCAGTGTAACCAAATTAGGAAAAGTTGTTTTTCACGCTGTATATTTCATAAGTATTCCCAAAAACAAGAGGCAGTTTTGCTGAAATTCGTTAAACATTAAAATGGTGCCATAACACTGCTTCACCACTTTGCTCTTCAGAGTGCTTTACGGCTCATAACTAATTACTCTCATGGCAGCCCTTTGAAGAAGCCACTCTCTCCGTTTAACAGCAGGAAAAACAGAGATAGCAGTTGAGAACCGTCAAATATGCTGAATACCTGAAACTCTCACTGGCAATAACTGGATTTCTGGACGCTCACTATTACCGAAAACAGGCTGTAAATGACATTTTTCACCTTTGTCTAAAAATGACAACTCTTTGGCAAAAACCTCGGAGTCAAAGTTCCAGCTTATGCAGTTGTTGGTTTCCTGGGCTCTGCCTTCATCTCACAATGGAAAGAGCTTTACAATGGATTTTGTACTTATAAAAACAGAAGAACAAATTAACAGTCAACTGCTATGAACGTTTATATAGACACCTTTCTCCTATGTAGTCTGTTCACTTAAGTAAAACTCCACATACAGATTTGTAAGAATGAAATACTTCGAAAAAGAACAGCCAGTTCTATTTTGTGACAGAAAAATGAAAATTATTTTCACAGTATGCAACTCACCAAGAAAGGACGAAATATAAGATATTAGGAAAGGTGTTATCTCTAACAATTCCACCTTGAAGCAATCTTTATAATACTTACCAGTCCTAGTATTACATTCCACCTACAACTGAGGAAAAGTTGCTAAAATTTTTAAGCACCAGTAACATATATAAATCTCTAGATTTAAAAAATGAATCACATTCACTGTAAGATTAAATCAAACCTTTTCCTCACTGCAACATTGTGGTGTACCTCCCAAAATAAAACGATGTGGATCTCCTATCTCTGATCTTTGTAAATAATACAAAAACAGCAGAAAGATGTTTAACCTCCAAGTGCACACAATCTGTTCAATTTTCTTTTTTCAGTTCAGCTTAAAAGATCAGAAAGCAATCTGATAATTTCTCTCGTCATTCAATCTGCATGCTAACTTCCATAATGAAAATTCAGTTTCATATTTTTGCCTTGCATTTGATTATTATTATTTTATTTATTTAGTACCTCTTATCATTAATTTGATTAAACACACCTCACCACTACTAGGCTGCAGGAACAAAATGTTGGCTTTACTGTGTTGCTCTGGAACTTGTCATCAAGCCAAATTCACAGATGTTCCAATGAACACACAGCATTTGGTCCATTTCTAGTATAAGCATCACAGTTTACTTTATCTACTGTGTCACAATCTTGTATAAGTAATCAGTAAGTTCAGTTACGACACCTCACCTATTCTGTCTATAGCTCTACACTTTCGATAAGCTGATGCAAAGCAGGAAGAAGTGAGAGAGCAAGATTAGGGAAAGGGGAAAAATCCCACAAGGTGATCACGATGGTCTTGTGCGTGAATAACCCTCCCTGAATCCTCATGAAGTCGCATCAACTTCTGTTATGTTACTGAATGACATAGGCCTATAAAAACTTAACAGGACAGAAAAACGGGATTCGCTATTTTAAAGCAGTCTGACAAAGAAAAGAATATGTGCATACATGAAAAAATTGTTCCTAAGCAATAAACAGCTAGTTCCATGGACACACTAGCAACACAGCAATTGCAAATAAAAACGTGCAACGGCTATGAAACATACAGGAGTGCACAACGTCTCTGAGGTGCTGTTCCCATGGTCTATAGAACTGGTGTTGCACGGCTACCAGGAAGAGTCACGTGTATATACAGCTCCATAATAATAGCATAAGATTGTGGGTGGAGATTGACAGGTTCCTCATAAATGCTTGTCCTTGCCTTGTTCTCCATCTCTCTTCTAGAGAAATCTGGATTTTCAGAATGCATTAATGTTAAATCTAGACATGAAAAAATCATGACTCATATTGCAAAAGATCACTTTTTTTTTTTAACCAGTACTTTTTAGGGATCTTTTTAAACGATCTTTTTGAGATCTTTTAAGGGATAATTTTTAAAGTTTTCTCACTGCTACAAGAACTAGAAAAAAATGCATCGGAATTTCAGTCCTATGAATATTCCAAGAGCTATTTCTTCCCAAAGATAACTCAGAGTAAGGTCACAAGTGCTGACAAGCGAGAGGTTAGCAGTTTATGGAATCCAGCCCTTGCATCTGCCATAATTAAGTTTGTACACACAAATTGACGAGTGCAGTGTTGCTATTCCTCTTAATGTGATAGATCTTCTGAACGCCACTTTTAAAGCCTGACTTACAGACTTATTTTACAGTCTTCAGTATGTCACATGAATCTGTTCTTATGATTTTATGTTTTATAACATAAAATGTTATATATATATATAAAGCCCAGGAAAATGCAGTGCACCAGGAAAGAGCAGATGCAAAAACTCAAGACAACGTTGAAGAATACCTGTATTATATTGCATTTATGTTATGCAGGCTGCTATTGTTGCCCCTGTAACAAATTTCAAACTTTAATTTCAAATCCTCATGTTTCCATGTTTAAAACTTTAGAGCACTACAACATTATTTATGCGAAAAGCTACATGAAAAAATGTGTCAGCAAGATGCTTTTTCTTGCTTTTATCTAAACCTCACAATTTCAACTCCAGTGTGGTATATGCAGGACTAGAAACAGGTGCCTCGTCACAGAGAAGATACAGCCTGCAACTCCGAGATCACTGGAATAAACCATGTAACAGCTTGATTTCACAACACCTGGCCAAGAGGCGAAGCTGCACTGACAGTTTACAGGGACCTTTAAAAAATAAGCTGCAAACAGGAGTAGTACTTGACCAGAGGTTTTGTAATGGAGAGAGACTTGCAGAGGAGCCAGTGAAAGGCACCTTGCCTGAATGTGCTGTCAAGACGCATGCAGAGCTTGCTATCTGTGCCCTGGAGGAACAGGAAAAACAATCACATACAAAGGGACAAAAATTATCCCACGCAACAATCCTCGCATTCTTGCAAGGGAAACTGTCAGGAATCAAAGTATTTCCTTGGGACATAACATGTACTCAGAAAGAAGCTGTCCATGGGACAAATATTCTGATTTGTACGTCTTATTTATGGATGAAAGTATGTTTCACCGAAACAACACTAAAACATGATTTCTAATGTGACTGGGCATGTAGGACATAGAAAGAAAATATAGGTCAGGTAATTGCAGATGGATAGGGTAGCAGGCTCTAAAAGGCATCACACCACAGAGTCCAAGAGGCTCTGTTGTCTCCTCTGGCACTTCCATTGTGATAAACCACCCTACACTGAAAAGAAAAACCTTTTCAAGGAAGTCACTAAGTAATTTCTTATGTAATTTTTTTATCTCAAGTAAATGTAATAAAAGGCACATTAAAATATGTAGGTTCCTATAACTGAACCTGTAATATCCTTTTAATAAGGACTTGGCTCTGCCTTCAGGTATAACCTGAGAGAAAGCATGCTTTAAGGAAGATACAGAGCTTCATTGTTGTGCTCTAAGCATTTTTCTTAACCATCAGTGAAGGAGTAATAACAGGTCATTTTAGAAGACGATACAGGAAAAAGGCAGCAAACCTATACGACTTATTTTGGTTTTTAGTTATTTTTTGTTCACAGTTTTTTCTTGTGGAAAAGCAGGGTGAAAGCCCTGGGAGAGGGGCTATATTTACCTACAGTTTTACTTCTGATAGAGGCTGCTTTGCCTGTGGTGCTACTGACGCTGCCCAGGGAGAGATGTGTTGGGAGAAGGTATGACGCGGCAGGCAAGAGGCAGTCTGAAGTTCATGCTGAGCTGAAAAGAACGTACCGAGGAACAGGCAGCCAAACCTGAGAGGTGGAAGGAAGAGCGTCCTAGAGACGACATTCATGAAGTCATTGAGTGACAAAGCCTAGCCTGCAAGCAAGAGCCTGCCTAAAGCTCTGGCTAAGTCGGGGTACTACCACAAGCTTTCTTCCCAGTTACCAATAGGGACTTAAAGGTAAAGCCCTGAGAGGAGGGAAGTTTATGACTTCAATTGCAAAATCTGGTGACATTAAAATATTTAGCCATGGAAACAGGATATTCTCTACATCTGAAATTAAACTGTAGATTTTTTTCTGTCACCTATACATAACTATGCAATATTACTATCCTGTGGATGACAGCAATGCCAAGAATATATACAATTAAACAGTATCCTTTCCTAATTAAGAAGCAGATGTTACTTATGGTTTTATTTCTGATGGAGGCTAAGTGTTCTGTGTGTAATTAGAAAGAAGCAAGCATATTTAAAACTCAACAACTCACCAAAACCATGGATCCTGGTAGTTTTCTTTTAAGAAGAGTGCAGCTGACCTGCTAAATAATGTATGACTGTGACAGTTTCATGAACCTCTGCAGCTTCCATTTAGGAAAGACTTTGAAAAGACAGTCTGCACACACAGCATGCATTACTTTTGTTAAATAATTTACAGTGCATTGTGGTATGAGTTTTTTTTTTTCTTTTTTATTCTATGAACTAAGCAAATTTCAGAAGCAATACTATACAATGAAATATATTCCTTTTGTTAGTCACAGCTGTTAGGTGTATCTTTCTATTTGCTCTCTTCTCCCATACCTCCCCTTACTGTAATGTTGCTGTGCTATGAACAAAGGCAATATGATCAACAAAGTAAAGAGATCCCAGAAAGATTTTCATTTCCTGGACTAGGTTTATCAGAAAATTGTATTGCTTATAACAAATAATCCATTTGTGCTGTATGAAGTGTGCCTTCCTGTTTCAGCTAGTAATACTGAGCACCAGCATGTCCACAATCCAAAGTAATGTGGTGCAGAGACTAGCTCTTGAGAAGCATGGTCTATGTGGCATGCCTCACTGGTGGGACAGTACTACAGAATCATGAGCAGAAATGCTGCCAACTTTCACTGTAGTGCAAGCTACAAGAGAAGGCCAAGAGCTTTTCAAATTAGTGCATGGAATAAAGTCTCAGTTTAACAAGGAAATTCAGCACCTATCTATCCAACCGTAAAGCCAAGGGGAAACTGCAGTAGTTCTCCTTCCTTTCTTCTCCAAAACAGTTTGCTGAAGCATTATTTTTTTACATTACATAACTGAAAAGTCTGCAAAACAATTTAAGGCTGCACAGTCAAGCACTCAAAAATTAATAAAAGAATGAAATAGGTGGGTATAGGATGCTAATAAGAAATGGCCTAAGAGGCTTCCTTGACATACCTAGACGCTTTGAAGGATTGCCTGTTGACTTCCTCTGCATTTTACAACTGCAAATGTTCAGAAAAAACTAAATAACTTAGTAAACTGTAGACCAGTATATGATATATTCTTTTAATTTAGAAGAACTTTAAGACTGAAATAATTGTTACTCAAGACAGATAAAAAAGTTCAAACTCTCTGAACTTTTGGGAATATTTTTCCCAAATTTTTCATAATAGACATCTGCACATTTGATAAGTAAATAGCCTGAGCAAAGCATAGCCCCAGCACAGGAGCTGTTTGCTTTTAAAACACAGTTGAATTATTTGAACTCCTTCAATGAACTACTAAACTTATAAGAAGAAAATTAGTCAGAGAGCTATGCCTGAGAAAGTTATACCAAAAATTGGACCAAGGGAGCAAGGACCAAATTAAACTTTATATCAAGAACATTTACTTAAAGATATACTTGAATTTATTATTTAGCAGCTTAAATTATTCTAGTTTGTTAGAAAAAAAGGCTGAAGAGAGTCTCTTCAAGTTTTATGAAGCTAATGAGATCTTTAATAATTTGCTGAGAAATTAAATGATCAATCCAGAGAAATGTGCCTAAAGTACATTCAGCATAAAATACAAATGCAGTAACAATGATTGGGCAATGTTTATTCACCGATGCACAACTAAACCAGGACCAGGCTGCTGGATGCCAGCAGAAAATGAATATGAACAGAGAACATCTGCCTAAAGGTTTAATTGATAGCACTGCTTCTGTAAGTTTGGAAGTATACCTACACTGAAAAGCAACTCTGTGTTTTAAAATAAAATAAATTAAGCACAACCATGACATTGCTAAAGAGGCAGAAATAAAAGGAATGGTTAGGTGTGGTGGCTGAGTTGCAGGGTGGGGCATAAAAAAATCATATTGTTCAGTACATGTGTGATTACAGATAAATTTATAGCAAAGATAGAGGTAAATGTTTCTTAATTGTCACAATATTGTTACCTGCTTCCTTATTTCAGAGAAGTGAGTGGATGTAGTCAGTGGATCTGACTGCTTCCCTCTGTATTGGCAATGAGTGCTACACTGGGAGAAAGAGCCCAGATGCTCAAGCTAATTGTTCACACTGAATAACAGCTTACCCATCACTAGAACTATTTATTTCAGCAGAAGCACTGAAGATTTGGGAGCTATTCAGCCTGGGTGAGGATAAGAAAGGTTCTAAAGAGATGAGCAACACATTTATTATGAGATTTTCCCTAGAGATTATTTTAAAGTAAAGAATAGGGTGGCTGCATTTTTATTCAAAAGGGTTTGCATTAGAAACTCAGATGTGGATCTTCAAGAGGGAATTTAAATGAAAAGCAGAGTGCCTGATGGAAAAAAAGTGATAGTTCCAGTCAGAGGGTCTGATATAAAACAAGATACAATGAAAATAGAGGTAGAAATGATAGGTAATGTAGTGAGTGTGAAGATAGAGGCAGTTAGAAATTACAGAAAAAATGTAAGCAGTTACTGGTGTGGTGTTATGGGAGAGGATTACAAGTCTGATCTCAAAGTGCGCTTCAGCTTAGTTCATTTAAAAAAAATAATGCAAAGGCAAGGCAGTAAGCATGGCCATATTCATAGATCACACAATGTTTTGGCTTGGAAGGGACCTCTAAAGATCACTTAGTCCAACCCCGATATTACTAAGAAGTAAACCAGTTCTTCCGTGTGGTTTCATGTCTTCATATGCCCTTCTTTATTTCCAAATACTGCACATTTCTTGAACATGTTTAACTGACCTCACCATCTAATGCCTTCTTGGAAAAGAAAAAATATTTTAAGTGAAATTTCTGAGTTTCTTCACTTGGAATTTTCTAAGTGAAGTTTCTGAGTTTATTAATGACAATTTACCTCATCTCTCACTTCATAAAACTTTCTTTGCTGGCCTTAGCCCTCACTGAATGGATTTCTATATTTGAACTGTGAACCAAAAGCCCCCCATATGGAATAGGCAGTGATATGAATTTGTGAAACATTTTATTAGAGAAAAAAAAGCC
>VXAL01008561.1:384014-403442 GCA_013399475.1 Chauna torquata | reverse complement strand
TTAACAACAGACAACCACTGTGCTGCGATATTCTTGCAGCACTCTGCTCAAAGGACAACACAGCAACTGTAACTATGAATCAACCCCCACATATCTAATGAAGGGAAGAACTCACAGGTAGGCAAGGAGCTGATGTCTTGAAAATCTGACAACGAGCAAGACTAAAAGAATAAGTTTACCATTTCAAATTTCTGGAAGTCTGATAAGTACAGGAAAGAGCGAGAGTAAGGTTCCCATGGGCTTTTGTGTAGTTGAAAATAATTTGGCTTTCGTATTTGTAAGAAGACCAATTCATAAGCAAACAGGCAACAATGAATAATTTCTTTCGCTAGTTATTCTTCTGATTTAGGGCAGACTGCAATTTCTATGTGGTCAGCAGAAATTCTTCTAGTTGATTTCACTGGGGATTAATTTACTTGAATAACTAGGTCATTCTTGTTCCTAAGTTAACATTTCTATTACAGAAATACAAAAGTAGATTAAGTTTAACATATGCATATATCCTGCCTCAGAAACTTCCTTCTGTAATTGCAGAATCCCGTTTACATCAAGTTTGACATCATGTACAGCAGACTATGCAGGACTGCGTGAAGTACTGGAAATAGTACCAACATAAGCAGAAAAATTTAGTATGTTTTTGGCTTGCTTGTTCTAGCTGAAGTGGGTATCAAAACCCTGACACCAACGACAGTAGAATCAAAGATTGTACTTGAAGGGAGAGGGGGAAACAGTGGAACATAAGTACTGCACATCACAACACATAAGTCAAAATCATACCAAGCTAAAACTCCAACGTTCTGTATTTAGCTGGATCTATGCCTTGCAAGATTCTTTTATTTTAAGAGCAGTAGTTAAACAATGTGAAAAGACATTTCCTTTTAATCTGATCTCTTTCATCATTAATGTATCTGCAACCCTCTGAACTGTGCAATATTACCCAGAGAAGCGAACAGCTGTAGTATTCAGCCAGATAATAGCTTGATACCATCTTTGAGAAATTAAACTTATGATTTTTAAACGGCGAGTCCTTGAAAGTGAAAAGCCTACAACTCCTATCAAGTGTTAGTATAAGACCTTGTAATTTTACAAAGTAAATGCTAAAACCCACAGTGGAAGTTCAGCCAGCTCCAGGTTTCACCACCAGTATCACAGTTTTGCTCCTTTTGCAAGCTTCTCTTAAACTTTCACATAAGAAGTGAGGTGCCATAGGAAAAAGAACATACGACTGATTCTCTTTGATGAATAGAGCCATGGAGAAGGTAACTCATACTCTGGAAGACCACAACTCAGAAAGCTACTGCACTTGTGATTTTCCTCAGATTGTTCTATGTCTGAAACTATTCTCCTCATCTACTTTCATAAAATTGTATAGATTGGACTTCAGCATCTCCATGACGCTGACAGAAAAGCCTCTGCTGCTTCCTCTCTTTGAGGATGACTTCGTTATAAATTAACATTTGCTTAAAACAATCAAAACATAAATAATACTAACTCTCCTTTGCTTTCAGAAATATCTGGCTTTCTTTCCTCCTATGTATTCCTGCAAGACCACTGCATTCTCCTCTCCATCATTTCTTGACTGGCTCCATTTGGTGACATTATTAGCACTAATCATCATTCAAAACAAACATACAAAACAAACAAAAACCCACAACGAAAAAAAAATAAGACAAGCAACTTCCTCCCCCATACCCAAACTCCTTCCATAAGAAAAGGAAGAAAACGACTCTGTTTTCCCCAGATCCGTGTCTTCACGACTGGATGTCAGAATTCCACACTAAAAATCAATTAGGGTTAAGTCCTTGCAAAATTAACACAATCTATTTTCTACATTACCATTTCATTACTCATGAAATAAGAACATACTCAGTGTCTCTAAAATTTTATTGCCTCTTTCTAATTTTTTAGAAATTGATAATCAAAAGTCATTAGGAAACTCAGGAATAGCCAGTCACATACAAAAACAGGGTGGGATAATTTCTCAGGAACTAGACTGAAAAACAAACAAAAAAACAGGGAGGAGATGTTTTTGTCTTTTGGGACTTTAGCACACAAGAATTCCCAATTAAAAAAAAAAAAAATCTGCATCATGGACTAGCAGTGCTGCCTAGTATTTTTGATTTGCTCTCCAGTTAACACAGTATGCTCAGTGCAAAACAATGCAAGCAGAGGAAAATACAGGATTAAGACAAAAACATAAATGAACTTTTATAGCATCTGAAGTCACAGTGTGAGATTCCTCTCAAGCTTCCTTCCCTGCGTGCTCTGAAATATGCAACTGACTGTACCTAAAAATCTGTTTTGAAGTAGCCAAGAGTAACAGGGTCCCCCCATCTCCCAGTTATTGTTATATGGAACTAGAATAAGAAATTCATTTACTGCTTTGGTTATACTCAAGGACATAATGCAAATGAATTACATTCTAGTGTGGAATATACCAAGATTTAATTATGAAGCTTCACAAAAGCCCAGTGAAGCCAACTACGTCAAATTTTCAACCTGTTTCAAATTTTCCAACCCAGAAGTTTTATATGGCTATATGGAGAGAAATTACTTATCACAGCAGTGTTTAATGCGGATCATAAATTCACGTGGGGAATGTTGTAACAAATGAAAACAAAAATCACCCAGATCTTACTTTCTTCCACCTAACAGCTAACAACAGCTAAATAATGGAGTTGGAGTCGAGCTGTTTGGCTCCCTGGAGGTGAATGATATTCTTTTTCCATAAATTGCTTACCTGTTCTGATTTCTACAGCACACAGTAAACAAATTTAACTTCTTAACCTGTCTTTAAAAGGTACCAATGATTTTGAATGAGAAAAAAATATATGACTAAGCTACCTTCTTTTTCAAAGCTTTTGGGAGGTTGCCCTGCTTGTTCTATGTATCAGAATGCTGCTACCTCAAGGTAATTAGTGTCAGCTCACACACTACTGAAAGTAACAGATCTGACCTTAAAGAGCTGAATTTAAACTCATTTAACAGTACATCAGGAGCTGTGCATACTGCTTTCAGATACTTTCCAATATAACACATTTAACACAGTAAAGGTATTTTATGGTACACTGCATCTTGGTCAATATTCTGAATATTAAAATACTAAGTAAGCTGTGGTTCACTTGTATCAATAGCCTAACAAAATCGGTGTTCAGGTTTATATTCATTCACATAATTAGCAACAAAGCAAGAACTTTGGTTTTATGTTAGTATGCCTACATTTTTCATCTTAAGTGTCGACATTACAGTTCTAAGCGAAAGAAGGTACTGCTGAAAATGTATAAGTATGTTCTGCATGTTTACAATAACTTCTTCAATTACAGTTTCAAAATGGCAATTCTGACTAATAAATTAAAATTAAATAATTATAAATGCATGCAATCAAGCTTCATATGCGTGCTGGAACAGCTGTGTTTGAAGTTAGATTAATAGTCTGGTAATTGTTAGTTATCAAAAAAAATCTGTAAGCAGTACAGTGAATTAACAGTAGAATACTGTGACTGCTCATAACATAGGTAGATAGTGCATGTAGTATATTATATATTAGTGTACGACTTTATGGGACTTGTTCGCCAGAAGACCAGCTAGAAACAAGGAGAATAGTGCAAATGGACAGTTTTCCACGGTTCCCAGGTCCAACTGAGCAGTCAATAGCTTAGGAGCCTTGGTCAATTCTTTCTGAAAAGATTACCTGCAGCTTTTTGAGATTCATAGTCTTCATTTAAATAATACTTCAGAAATTATTTTCAAGTGCATTGGCTTTCCTCCCCAACCTCCATCCTTCCACAGATATTTAAGAGTTGCTTGGAGAAGTAGCATTGCATGGGTTTAACACCAGTAAGGTTCGTCTCTTATAGAGAAGACAGTCTTAACACTCATAATTGTGAGATAACACTGAAAAAAGTGAACCCTTTTTTGACTAGTTTTATAACCACAAGTAAGGAACTCTCATTTTCCCCAAAATAGTTTTCTAAGCATTCTACCAGTTAATTATACAATACTAGTCTTGGTGATGTTAAAACTAGTCAGTGCTTTGACACAGCGGATGAATAATCCTGCATTCGAGACTACAGCAGAAGTAAAATATAATTTTCTTCTTCAGCAATGGAAGGTATGAAGCGCTGCAGGGAAACTGACCCCACCTCTGCCTTCCCCAAAGTATTAATCAGGTCATTAGGTCACCAGAGGCGATGGCAATTATAATTCTGAGAATAAGAGAATATTTGCTACACTTAAACATTTCAAAGTAAAAGTTGTATGGAAGAAAAAGAACACTTCACAGCTTTTTGCAGATATTTAATGACAACTATTTAGAGATAAAACAGGCAATCAGCAGGTTATTAAACACCCTAAAGATCACTGTATGGTCACAAACTGCCAGCTTTTGAAGGATGGCAACTCCAGAGGCTCCTCAGCTTATCCTTGTTTCATTTCTAAACAAGAATCTTTTTATATTCTCACTTCTTTTGCATTCCCTACCAGGAGTGGCTGAGCTGTGCTGTGACCAGTGACACGGAAGAAAGATTTACATATAATGGGTCTGCTAAAGTAGTCTCTTCCTTTTGCACAGGTAGCATATTGTAGAGCTGCTTCATGGCTTTGGCTGGTAACGTACTCCGAGAAACAGGCACACTCCAAACCCATTAAGCAAGTCAGTATCTCATGGTAATGAAACTTGCATTTCTCAAAGAAGAGACAATCATATATCATATAGTTAGTCTACAATCTAGAAAGATTTATTTTTAAACAGATACAGGACACACAGGAGGTCATATCAAGTATCCTCTAGAATTCTGTCTTGAATCTAGTAGAGAATGAAGTAAAAACTATGGTCCCCAACAAAGTGACCTAGCCTTTGATCATATGTATTTTATTCAGTGCTTTAGTACAATCTGAATTAAAAAAAATAAAGCCAGTTAGCATTCCCCTAATGGTGTGTGAAAATTACAAAGCAAAATCAGGAACCCAATGCTGCAGAAAAATGTAACAGTGAAAAAAAATAAAAGCCTTTTATGCTTTTAAAGATAAGCTAGGGATAAATTTTATTTGAAAAGGTCAATTGCATCACTACACCCTGAAGTCAGGTAACAAAACCTGAAGTATTTCAATTAAAACCCATTTCCAAATCAGCATGATAAAACTCAAAGTCTAGCTGAAGAACCTAATTTAATTTTACCTATGTTGGCTCAGAAGCACTTTTCACCTGGTATTTTGCATTTGCTTTTACTATTGCTTGATTTTGATTATAGCCAAATTATAGCAAAATTTCGGATGCATTTTTATAGGCTACATTTTGACTAGCTCCATTCCATGACCTTCTGTTTTATTAGCTGGTGTTTAAGCCAACCATTAAGATCCACTCCAGCATCCTTTTTTTTTTTTTTTAAATAAAGTTTTTGCACCAGTCATTTTATCTACAAAAGTTACCTTGGCTAATTTTTGCCACCATTTTCACTGCTAAAATATTAAGTGATACTCCCTGCTTATCTTCTCTTACCCTTTTTGAGCTCTGCAATGTTTTCCCCATAACAGTGGTTTTAGTTGCACTCAAATATCCCGTATTAAACCTCAGTAAGGCCACATAAGATGTTGGTAGTTCCTGTAGATTTATATGCTTGTCCTGGTTTACCTGTTTTTACTGCTGTACACCATTTATTAAAATTATTCCTAGAGTTTTTCTGTCAGATTGTACTCTGCTACATAACTGCTTCTTTTTGGGTTGCAATTCCCACAGTCACATTTTGTTTTCACTTTCAGTAACAAATGTATTTGGCAGAATTAAATGACTTAAAAGCAGTGATTTACTGAAAAATCTTGAGGCCAGGATGTTTTTTGTTTTTTTGCATTTATGTAGTATATGGCACAGAATTTCACTGTGTGAATCTTCCACAGTCCCTTCTGTACAAGTTAGGTAATACCTTTTAGAAAAATGCAGTCCTGATCCAAGGACTTCTACAAAGATATCCTCCATATCCATGAACAGGTTGTTTTACTGGTTACAGTTACCCTCGCTGTTTGAAACAAGAATTGCCATGGTGAATCAAGCACAAGGTGCTCTAATCCTGTAGCCTGTGACAGTGGACAGTATCAGATGCATCAGAGAAAGGAGTGAAAGCTTGGAAATAACGCACACACTGCTACTTTATGCTTTCACACTTGTTTCCTTCCTGTCCTCTAATAGTCCTAGGCTGAAACAGGAGGTGTCATAACGCTTTAAAATTGTCACTGAGTGCAGTAACTGGATATTCTTTTTTTTTTTTTTTTAAAAATCTTGCTGAAATCTTTGCCACAAAACTATTCGGGCCATCAACTCCATAGTTTAATTGCACACAGTGTGATAATACTATTTCCCATCTTCAAAATCCTTTGGAATTTCCCATCATTTAACTTGACTCTACCTTTATTTTTGTACTTTACGAAAAGCGAGAGTGTACATTTCTGAACTAGACCATTCATTATTGAACATGGTGTCTTTCCAGTGATCATCTGAGCCAAATTTTTAGGCTAGATGTAAGGCTTACTGATGTAGATTCCCTTGACAACTCTGCAATAAGCAGCTCAATTTTCCTCTTAGTCCTCTGGAATAATGGCTGATTCCAATGGGATTCTGTACTGGGTTTCCACGGCAAGATTTTGGCAGCAGGGGAACTGCAGGAGTGGCTTCTGTGAACAGAGCCCAGAAGCTGCCCCATGTCAGATAAGAGCCAGCTCCAGCTGGCTCCAAAAGGGACCCACCACTAAGCAAGTGAGTGATGCTGGTTGTGCCTCTGGGAGAGCATGGTTAAGAAAGGGATATTCCATACCATATCATGTCACAATCAGCAATAAAAGCTAGCGAAAGGAAGAAGGGAGGGGCTCCTGTGATGAAGATACCTGTCCTCACAAACAAGCGCTATGCGTATAGAGGCCCTGCTTCCCAAGATGTGGCCAAACATCACTTACTGACGGAAAGCAGAGAATAATTTTCTCCCTTTGCTTCCACATGGTCTTTGCCTGTTTCTCTTTTTTTTTTCTTCCTCTTTTCCTTTAAGATGTCACTATCTTAACTCATGAGCCTTCCTCCTCCCTCCATTTTCTCCGCCTCTTCCTTTGAGGAGGGGGTGTGAGAGCATTGCGGCAGAGTTTAGCTGCCCATCAGCATGAAACCACCACAGATTCACAAATCTGAATAGAGTTTCTCAGTGTTGGGATACCTCTCATAATCCTAATCCCTGTGTCTCTCCTTGCTACAGCAGCTATCAGGAGTTCAATAAAAACATGTATTCAGTGATTCAACAGAAAATATTCTAAATGCAGTGGGTTTTCGGCTTCAGGTATATCAACCTCTGAGAATCTGCGGAATGCTTTTAAGAGATCTGTGAAAGATACTAAAGTACTGTACAAAAGCTTAGAAATGGAAGATTTCTAACCAAATTTGCATCTCCATTACATAAATTTCAGGAATCGATGCACTGAGAAAAGCTGACAACCACTGCACCAAAATATGCTTTAGTGATACTAGATAGTATTATACCAGAAATAACCAATGCAATCACTATCAGTATTAAATATAAACATTAATCATTTGTCTCCTAAAAGTAACTCTAATAGCACAGATACTTTAGGTCTATCAGAAGTTCATTCTCAATCCTACTGAACAGGCCATTTGTAAGTGCATGCCTCCATTTTTCATGAATACTTACAGATACCCAACCCAGAAAATAGCAAGGCACATACATGTAGAGTTTAATACTCAAAGTTGTTAATATGAAATCAGTAGGAGTCAGAGAAACAAAGTTTAAATTCAAGCTAATAGAAAGGTAGAGCTTGCAAGTCCCTAAGAGGCTTCCATTTCTAGGTTGATTACAGTACAGTTTTTTCCCCACTGGAAATTAAATCAGGTTATTATGAATGATAGGATGTTTTGAAAAAAATCACATTAAGAATGAAATACAAAATAACCCCCTTTTTACTACCAAGATGTTATGACGTTTGTGTTGAGTTCATGAACATAATGATTTTGAGCATGAAAAAAATGAAATGCAAGGTTTCCAACTGTGTTTCTCTGCTAAATGCTTATTTGGAGTTCCTAAATTGGGGTGGTGTGGTGGAGGAAGAAGAGCAGGAATGCTTTTATAATAGAACAGCTCCCACTGTTATATAAGTTTTACAATTAAATTCAACGACGTAATTCAGAGCTCTTTCTGAATTAAGCACCTTTTGATTCTCTGCATGTCTAAATGCAAATTTTTGTGCCCCACCCCATACATTCGTACATCAAGTGACAACTATTACAATGAGGGAGAGAATATTCACAGAACTAGCAAATTAGACAAGACACTTGGAGAGAATGTATTTTCATATTTATTTCATTCTTGCCCTTGGACTTTCCTCTTAAGGGTCTGCTTTTGTTGTGACCTGTTATATTCCATTGGCATTTCTGTTGTTACTAACTTTCAGGAGCAGTAAATAAACCCGAAAACCTCTTAAATGAACTTGAGATCACAGCCGAAAAAAGCTGAATGGAGAACCCAAGAGAGCAGATGTATTAAAATACTTATATTTTGAAAAAGACACAGCCTCATCTTCAGGGGCTTCTGTAAATAAGTCAACAAACAAGCACTACCCCCTACATTGAAAGGGTAAATCTGGAACTTTGTTTCTTTGAAAGATAGAATAACTCATCAAGAGCAGTCACACCACCCACTGTGACAGTTCAAAGGGCATTAAGTCTTTTTTTTTTTCCTTTTGCAAGACACTCATTCTTTAGGCTACTCCATTACCCTTTGGCTATTTGTCCTTGAGCATAACCTGAGCACGTTTTATCTTTGACCAACACAACTGAAGACAGCCTCTTGAAGCAGACACACACAGGCCTCCACCCCCATATATCTTCTGAGTTGGATCCATTCCCCACTCAGGCTGGCAACTCATTTGAAGGTGATTAATCTGACCACCACTTGACCCAAATCCCATCACACACTTTAAAACTAGTTACTGCATCTCCCACACCTTGGAGCAGGCTGAGCACATTAGCACAGCTTTTATTAACTTGCTTCTTGACCTCTTGCACATGCTCTGAAAAATGAATTGCTTGAAAATATTTACTTTCTATGTTAGCACCTGAGCCATGCTAGAATCCTTCCTACTGCTTTTAAAAGTTACAGGCAACCCACTGCACTCAGCAGGCTGGCACCCAGCTACAAACAGGACATGTGGTGTCTGGAGGTGTGTAGCAGCTGCCAGCAGCTGGATTCCTGGACAGTAGTCCTATAACCCCAATAAGGCAATTGGTATCATCTTGCCTTATCAAAAGACGACCCCTTCAGGATCCCATTGAGTTCTGTACCTCTAATTTGGCAAATATAATCCCACAGAGCACCCCTGGAACGGTACAACCTTTAGTTTAAAGGCTTCTACAAATTTCAGCATTTGTCCCACAAGAAGTCAGGTCATTTTCTCCACAGCCACAAGATCTAAGTGTTTACCTCTTAACTGAAATGTAGATAGCACAGAGTAATGAAAGTAACGGCTCCTTTTCTTTCCTCTCACTTCCAGCTAATCTGCCATCTTAGAAAAATGTTTTTTGCACACACTTGAATACCCTGTGTCTAATGCTTGGCTATAGAGCTGACATAGGAAAGACAGGCAAGAAAGGCATTTTCAGATTGTACTGGGTCTGGCCAGGATAGAGTTAACTTTCCCTACAGCAGCCCATACAGTGCTGTGCTCTGCACTTGTAGCTAGAACAGCACCCATATCCCACCAGTGCTGCGTCTGTGGCTGAGCCGTGCTGGCACAGCACCCAGACTCTCCAAAACCCCAAACCCAGTGGGCTGGAGGTGAGCAGCAGCTGGGAGGGGACATCACCAGGGCAGCTGACCTGAACCGACCAGAGGGATATTCCATACCATGTGGTGTCACACTCAGCAATAACAGCTGGGAAAGGGGAAGGAGGGGGGGGCTCTCGTTATGAAGACGTCTGTCCTCCCGAACAATCGCTACGCGTATTGAGGCCCTGCTTCCCAGGACGTGGCCGAACACCGCTCGTTGATGGGAAGTAGAGAATTCTTTCTCTCTTTGCTTCCGCACGGCCTTTGCTTGTATTATTTCTTTTTTTTTTTTTCCTTTTCCCTTTAATTAAGTTATCCTTATCTCCACCCTTGAGCCCTGGTCCATCACATTTTCTCCCCCTGTTCCTCTGAGGAGGGGGAGTGAGCGGGCGGTTGTGGTGGAGTTCGGCTGTTTAGCTGGGTAAAACCACCACACAGATTGAATGGAAGACCATGGTATGCATGAGGTGGGTAACACAAAAAGAAGGGTCTGTCCTACTATGACTGCAGAAGACTGATTTTCTGCTTGGAACTATCAGGCTGTAGAACTGCTCTCTACAAGATGCTAGGAAGACTCAGGACTTGTGAGTGTTCACTCCCTTCTTTTAAATGCTACAGAGAATAGATATATGGTGGGAAAGGCAAGGCTACTGCAGAGAGCTTACCTGGCTATGGCAAGCTGGAGAAAGGTAGGCTTCATAAACAGGCCCAGGCCTGGCTGTTTCAGCTAGGCATTCACCTTAGAAGGCAACAGAGTATTCATGCAAGGTACCCCCACAGGACTCCAGCCCAGCAAGATAAGAGTTACAAAGCTCACAGGAGCAAGTATTCTTCTCACAGGGCATTAGCCTGTTATAAATGGCATTAGGCCACTCATTTTTCAACCAGTCTTTAGTAAGATTAAATGTAAAAAAACCTCCAGATAAGGAAAGGGCTCAGTGGGACTGCCTGGTTTCAGAGATTGAGAACCAAACACAGTTGTGATGCACCCTGCTTATCAGTATGTTTCTATCTGGTGATGACAAAGTGTGTTGTTTTCACATTGCATACAGAAATAACTAGCTACCAGTTGTGCTCAGCCTTATATCACCAATTAGTTTAAGAAAATAGGTTAATACAGACCTTTATGGTACACAGCCCCTTTTCCTTTTTAATTTTTTTCTGAACAGTTGCCAATACTCAATTTATTCTATTGTTTCCAGTTAATTAATTCTTAAAGTAAATGTCTATGCAACATGCTTGTCATAGCACAGACTGTTCAGAAACCATCACTTGACATCCCAAACTAGAAAACCATGCGTTATTTCACTTTTCAGCAAACTAAACCATCTCCCACCTCATACCCCTAACTTGCATACCAACAAGAGAATATTGAAAACATTGTTATATAGTTTTGACAAGTAAAAAAAAAAAATTAAGTCCTCATCCTGAGCCACCAAAAGTTTCACAACTTGCCAGTATTTGTATACATTACTGCCAATCAAGCTGCTTTGCTCCTCTAATGAATCTAATAAACCTGAAAACTCCCTGGATAGAGTATTTCATCCAAGTGGCTTGAGGAGAATCAGACCCATAGAGTTCATCAAGTGATTCAGTAAACAATATGCAATAATTTAATTCTCTAATGAGCATTATGGAAAGAATTTTTTTTTTATATATTAAAGCTAAATTCAGAAACACAGCAAAAAATTAATATACTATGTATCATACAATTCAGTTTGTAGCAGGTTTTTATCTAACTAAAAATCAAATTTAATGCAGAATATCAGGGTGTCACCATTAATGTAGACACCAGTTTAGCCCTTTCTGCAGTAGTGACACAGATCTTAGTCTCTTTATACATATGGACACATTTTGCTATATGCAAGTTTTCCTAGAGACTCATGGCTATTTTCTAAATACAAGCAAACCCTGAATATATTTTAAGAGTAAATGAATCCACATCATACAACGTAGTCTATCTAAAAGCAGGGATGCAAGAGCCTGGATGTCCTCTGCATTGACAGGAATACTTGTTTATATACTAGAAATGTCTTTTCATGAACTACGGTTGCCTTGGAAACCAATACTAAAAATGAAAATTTTGTCTCTATGGGGAAAAAAACCACCATACTATTCAGTTCTCAGAAGTTTCCTTATCTTTTTCTGATCAATCTGAAACACTGATTGGCAGTTGGGTATTACTAACTCTTAATTCCCCCTTCCTATTCAAAGATATCGTGCTTTAAATTTTGCTATCCATGATATGAAACAGAGGCTAGTTTCTTATTTCCTGCCAAACCTTTTATCAAAAAGATATTTACATTCTTTGTCTCAATAGGCTGGAGAACAGGGGAAAAAAGCCTTTGCAGAAGTCTGAAAGCTGTTTTCTGAAACTTCAGTGTTTTCATGTACTGATTAAAGCATTCAACAGCACTTCTACTAGTAGCATCAGTTTCAAATTCTTGGAAAACATACTGTCCTTAAATTGTATTAATTTGGGGCATTTGTCAGGTTTTCCATGACTTAGTTGAATATTGTCTCCTAACTAGTGTTTCAGTGTGAGCACGCAATGCTGCAGTTTTTAAAGTGGTTGCCTTTCCAGGTTTTCCCTATCAGGCTTATTGCTTTTTCTGTACAGATTTCTGATTTTTACCCTGCATGTGGGAGGACAAGCCAATGAAACAATATACCATCTATTCTAAACCAGCAAGTAAAGAGGAAGAAAATGTATATTGATGACAACACAAAGACACAGCAAAAGATGTTGATCACCTCTAACTCAAGGCTATGCCTGCTGAGGTGTGGTAAATCCACAAGGTAAGATGGTCATTTAGCTTATTTTTGTGACAAAACAGGTTACATTCTCACAGAGCATGACAGCCTTAGAAAATTAGATTTGTCTTTTACTTCAGTTTACCATTTTTACATCTAGGAACATGTTAACGCACTTTTGACCACTGTACCGCAGATGGGATGATAACTTTTTTCTTCTGATTGACTTGAGTTCTGTTGTAGATCTTACTTCCAAAGGAAATATCCAATCATACCATTCTATTTCTGGCACCGGGACTAAGACAAGAAGAAAAAACCAACAGTTTCCTCTGAACAGTGATGGACAGTGATATAATGGGAGATGTGAGCCTAAAAATATTACTATTCAATATGCAGACCAACTCTATGGATTTCTTGTAACTACAGGTACTTGACTGTTAGCAAGAAAAATCTCTGTGGAGAGGAACATGAATTCTAAGAGCACAAAATCTGTTAAAAGCACTGAGGGCTTAACCTTCATGTGGCAAAAGCACAGTATGGAACTAACTAAACTATACATACGCTATAAAAACTCTAGTAATACATATGGTCTGCTGTTGGGAAGATGTTCATGAGTTTGCTCAGAGTACAATTGATAGATATTCTTTGAGTAGTCCAATGTCAAAAGTTATGGCTCAAACCGCTGCCCTGCATGCTATATTTTTCTCTAGGAAGAAATCTTGGACTACTCCCTATGAATACCACACAGAGGAAAAAAGCACCACCCTAAGGTGGCAGTAGGTTGTGCTACTGAATAGTTTCCTGCTCCACACCACAGAAGAATATTTATGAATCCTGTTTAGTAAACTAACAGGCTCATTATTCTTTCAAAAACCATGAGGTTGAGGATTGTCAACTTTTACAAGGCTTCAAATCCCAACAAGTTTCGACATATTTGGGAGAAAAAAGTTTCCACCTGACATCTAAACAGGGTCAGAAAACAAACAAAAAAAATCAGTCCCTCTCTGGCCAGTAAGTTTCTGTAAGGCAACTTGTTTTACCTTTTTACCTACCATGGGGGGTGGAAATGGTGATTAGAAGAAGCATGTATGACATAACAAATGGACAGCAAAAGCAGTGAGAGGGCATGATGTCCATTGTGGGGGTTCTAATCTTTTACTGTGAAAGACTGCTTTAAGGATGAAACGCCTGTACTATGTTTTGAGAAAGTCCTTCAACACATATATTTCTATGAAATATTTCTTTAGCAACATAGCATTTCCTGATTAAATGCAGCTCTAGCTATGATGAAAAAGACAGGTACCAACTACTCTGAAAAACTTGCTGTTCATTATAGGCATCCATTAGCAAGTTACAGGACAGGTAATAACTGCTTGGCAAGTCCCAGTGCCTTCCACCAGCTGAGCTCATCACTCTGGTCAAGGCTGGGCAATGCAGCTGAGCTTGCCTATCACTGGGGGCATCTGCTGCCACCCAAACATGCTCACATGGAGAATTAGCATGGCTCAGACAACAGGTGATAACTTGCTAAACTGCAGTAAATAGAATCATTTAAGGTTGGAAAAGACACTTAAGATTATCAAGTCCAACCATCAACCTTACACTGCCAATTCCACCACTATATCCCCAAGCACCACATCCACATGTCTCTTAAATATCTCCATTTATTTTTCCTCCAATCACCACACTGGGAAGCAGTGTGAAACAAAAGAGACTAAGAAATAAATGAGGGAACTCTCCCCTATGAAGGGAGAAACTAATCTCCCCCCCCGAAGGGGGAGTATTAACAGCTATAAAACCTCATGAAGTGACTTGTCCTGCTGTAGTCAGCTTGCAGTCCTGCACAGACTTTGTTCTAAAAATTGGCTGAAGTTTACAGTGCACTTATCAGAACACACTTATTTTAGCCTTAAACAAAGAGTCTGCAATCCCATTACAATAGCTATATTGAATTCAACAGATCAAACAGTACTTACTATAATGCAGTTAAATTAGATGAGTTCCCCATTTCAGCCATAAATCACTTTTTAAAGTGAAAGTACTTTTGGAGAAATTACTTAATGCTAGTTTACTATCTCTATTAGCATTCTGTCGCTGTGCCCTATCACAAGAACACACAAATTCTGTGCATTTTGGGACAATGTGAATGAGAATGCTCTCTGGCTCTGAAATAAGTTTAGTTTCAGTGATAGATACTAAAGATATCAGTTGATAATTCACTAACAAGTAAGACTCTTAATGTTGTGGTAAAAATATTCAATTACATTCTTATGACTATTGCTATCATGAGAGAAATGCCACATCTGAACTTGGAATTTTATTGGCATTGACACGCTCCTTTCCCTACTTACTCCACACTGTAGATGCAGTTTACTTTTTCTTTTAAGTCAAAATTAAGCAAGCTTCTCCAGGTTCAAAAATTTTAACTTCAGTGAAAATAGAATTAAAATCTCCCGTTCTCCATTACAAAAACAATTTACTTTCATTGCATGGTGAATTTTTAAGTATTAATGAGATGAGACAAACCTTGAGAGAAAGGTCCTGCATATCCTTATCGGAGGTAAGCTTAAATCAAAATTTAATTTCATTTTACTTATGAATGCAAGGTTTGATACCATGCTTCCATGAGTGGAATCAGTGAGATGTCCTCCTCTGCAAACCCTTTTTAAGAGCATATATTTGTAAATGAACATAGGTAAGCAGAAGGAGAAAGGATTTGGAAAAAAAAAGTAAAAATAAAAACCAAGAACAGAAAAGTCTCCGAGTTACATCTGCACATTTGCTTAAAAAAATTGCTAGAGATTATTATAAACCCCTCTAACACAGGGGAAGAATAAATAAAAACAACTTCCCTTGAATGTATTGGCAGTACTATTAAACCACATGCACTGATAATGGAACAAAGCCAGCCAATTCAAGTTATTATTCCAATGGCACAGACAAATCTGAAAATGGAATAAAACAGTTACAAGGCAATAAACCATTCAAATTACGTAAACTTACACTTGTTGTATAAGCAGCTTCAGGATCATCTTCTAACACTCGTGACAAACCAAAATCAGAGACTTTACACATGAGGTTACTGTTGACCAAAATATTACGGGCTGCCAGATCACGGTGTACATAGCCCATGTCTGAGAGGTACTTCATGCCAGATGCAATTCCCCGCAGCATGCCAACCAGCTGGATGACTGTGAAGTGGCCATCATGCTTCTGCAAGTAAAGATACAAGTTCAAAGAACACAGCTAGTTCTCATGAATTTCATACTAGCAACATTAACTAAAGCTTTTATTTAAAATGCCAGTCAACCCACCTACTGCAAACTTGTTTTTTTCATGTAACTTGCACAGCAGCACAAGCTACTTGATCTCGTTGTGCAGTTCTCTTTTCCTTGAGATTTCCACACTCTGATCTTCCCAGTGACTACATTTAATGTCTTTTATCCTCAGTTACTAAGAACGTTCTCCCCAAACTCAATTTTTTAATGCAAGAATGGCAATACATAGAAAGAATTCTCTCTTATCTCTTACTCCAAACCCTCAGGAAACAGAGTCCTCCTTTAAATTGCCCCAGCCTTGATGGTCTGAATGAGATGCTACTGTTGCTTCATTGCTTTTTTTTTTTTTAAAGAACTTGAATAAGTTTGGAGCTTTACCTCATCTCTGTTCTGCACATAACACCATATGATCTCTGAACATTAGATTGAAAAGGAGATTTGGGCTGAAATTGAGGGGGGCATACACAGCTTCTCCACAGTCTTCCTAACCGACAGAAGAAGCCAATTAAGCCCAGACCCATCAAAGCATTAGGCTGCTTAACTTCAGCTGAAGTCTATTGGAGTTGAACATCTAAATAACAGTTATGTTGTTAGCTGCACTCATCTATGTGGTTAGTCTTGGTGGGCCTCCATTTCCCATCTGCAAAATGAAATTAATGCTTCTGTACTTCCTAATCAGAAGATGGCTGAATTCCATGGCAGTGGGGACCATATGACTACCTATACAGAAGCCTGATGATGGTCTCTCTGTCTGGCTTATGCCTGCTCTACCTACCCTTTAAGGCAGACTACTAACAGTAATACTTTTGTGACCTCAGCTAACAGACTTTTAGCTTCTCATGGATTATTCAGTGAGCCAAGCTTTTATGTTAGCAAGAACAGCCAAACAAAAAACAAATGACTCTTCCTTGCAAGCAAGTTAACTTCCCATTTTCCACTTTGGACATTTTCAGTATTGGGCTACATTCTAGTAGCATCCAGGACATTTCTATTGCTTAGTTCATATGTCTAAGTTAAATGAACTTTACATTAAAGTCAGTAAATTCATTAGCTTCACTAAAGCAATACACTGAACTGCAGATATGCTTTATGTTATTCCTGAACAACAAATTATTTTAGTACATCCATCAGGATTCCTTGATTTGGGGTCTACATCTAGCTAGTCAAATACATAAACATTTAAAGAAACAAGGAACTAGTAGTCAGCTCTAATTAGTGTAAAAATATAAAATTAATGTTAAAATACAAAAACAACACACACACAGAGACGCAAAAACCCAGATGGGGAAAAGCTTGGTGTTACCTGCTCCTCATATTATTAATTTATTTGCCTCAGGATAGAACAGTACCAGACCAAGATTTGCCTGGGATATATATATTATACATGTACTTAAATCAAGAATTTATGTGTTCTTAACATGAAGATTGAAAGGATAAACTATCCTGTGTGCACAGCAGGCTACTAAATTGAAAGAGTTGCTCGCCTGAAGAGAACTTTGAGGAAATAATTCTTAACGTCACTGCTGTTTGATTAAACTCTATTGGGTACAAACAGAAAGAAAGACAAACTTTGCAAACAGAAGAAGTAGAGATAATGTTGATTCTGCAGTTTGTAGAACTTTTAGAGTGTCTTGAAACTCTTTCAATTCCTTTCATAAAATTAATTGGAAAAGAAAGCTCAAATGTAGTAGCACATGAAAGCCTGGATTAGAGACAACATTCACTAGGTACGGACCAATACTATTGCATCAGGTTATAACAAAAGATAAAAATAGAAAAAAGCATGAAATTTAGGAGATACACAGATTTCAAAGTTGCTATTCTAAGCTAAAATATCAGAACGCCAAAGTTTGGGCACCAGCACACCTTGCCAACTAGAACACCTTACAGTCTCATACTTCCCAGAACACTTGTTATTTAAAGAGCCACACATCCACCCATGGATGAACAACAGTCATCTCACAGCCTTCTCTAAGCAAAGCACACTTACTGAAACATCTTCAAAACCATCTATTTATGCCAAATTTATAGCAACTTTTCCCCTTAAATATCCTCAAGGCGAATCCCTCTAAGTAATCTTGTCACACCTGTAAGCCCCACCCTGCCTTGTTGTCTCCATCAAATCAATTAGTAATCAATTAGTTCTGCAGACAACACTCAGCTGAGGGTCAAGACACAAGTGCGATATGGAGACATTTTACAGAAGGGAATCCCCCATTATAGACCTATTAGATTCCCTTTCACAGGCCCCTAACAAAAGAATAAGGAACCTTTAAGAATCCCAAAACACGTCAGTGACAGATACTTTAAAGAAGAACTTCCCATTACCAATTAAGCAAGGAGAGACAAAAGATAATGTTCTTAAAGTCTTACTTTAAACCTCCTCCAATAAAGTAAGGACATGAGCCTTATCCAGTATTTCATCTATTGAAGCCACAGTGAATTTGTTTTTTGCTTTATATTTAATAATACAAGCTCTTCAATTCACTCAAACAGTTAATTCTTTTTGCACTTATTGTAGATGAATAACTCTCCTCTTTTTTTTTTTTAGCTGACTATAGAACTAGGATTTGGAACAAAGCACCCATAGCTTGCTTTTGCAAAACAAACAAACAGCCCCCCAGCCCCCTTAACAAAACACCAAATAAAACCAACCTCCCCAAACCTCTAGATTTTACCTCTTCCTTATCATCATTCACAGTTCCATTCTTTTAATGCTCAAAACCTCACAGTCATCTGCAACGCCTCCGTTAACCTTTTGTCCCTATAAATCACAAGCATTCATCCCTTCCTTTTTTATTTTTTTCTCTTTCAAATCTAGACCATGCTTGACTGCTTTTTCATAAAACATAACCTTTTCCTGCTCTTTCCAAATCTCAGTATTTGCCTTACCAATATAGCAGAAATGCCGGAGTTAAAAACAATCTCATGCTTTTGCCATTTTCTCCTTCTTTCACATTTCTTTGAGCTTCTGCCTCGACATGAAAAGTTCAAGCTTCTTATCTCTACCTTTAAAGAAACGACAGGCTTGCTAAGACACTAGTTACAATTTTATTCTGTTCTCCTTCTTCCTCCGAATATTTCTCTGAATCCTCTTCCACATCTGTTGTCTTCTGTTACTTCTCATTCTTCGTTTTGTATTGGTTAATCATAGAATCATAGAAACACAAGGTTGGAAAGGACCTACAAGATCATCTAGTCCAACCGTCATCCTATCACCAATACTATCCACTAAGCTACTAAACCATATCTTGTAGCACCTTGTCCAGGCGCTTCTTGAACACCGCAAGGGTCGGTGACTCCACCACCTCCCTGGTCAGGCCGTTCCAGTGCCTGACCACTTTCTGAGAGAAAAAGTTTTTCCTGATATCTAATCTAAATCTCCCCAGGCGCAACTTGTGGCCATTACCTCGAGTCCTATCATTAGTTATGTGGAAGAAGAGGCCGACCCCCTCCTCATCACAACCTCCCTTCAGGAAGTTGTAGAGTGCAATGAGGTCTCCCCTGAGCCTCCTCTTCTCCAGACTAAACAATCCCAGCTCCCTCAGCCGCTCCTCATAAGGCTTGTGTTCCATACCCCTCAC
>VXAL01008561.1:342136-383217 GCA_013399475.1 Chauna torquata | reverse complement strand
GCCCTTCTTGTAGACGGGAGTCACATCGGCAAGCCTCCAATCCTCTGGGACCTCTCCAGATAACCAGGAACGCTGACAGATGGTGGAAAGCGGCTTGGCAATTACCTCCGCCAGCTCCCTCAGCACCCTAGGGTGGAGCTCGTCTGGTCCCATGGACTTGTGACATTCCAGATGGAGGAGCAGGTCTCTAACTGCCTCTTCCTGGATCACAGGGGGGGATTCTGTGCCTGCATCACAGGGGACGTCCTGGTCAGGGAGTAAAGTACCCTGAGGATAACTGATCTGTAACAACTATGTTTTCCTGTCAGCAAAACCATCTCTTTATCTATTCTCTCTGTAATCGCTTCTGCATTGGTTTCCATGCCAGTTGTATTCCCTTACTATCTATAAACTATTTTCTACCAATATATCAAAACATTTGTCTGATTCAAGATGACCAGAACAGAGACTATGGGCCATATTTAACCCTCAGGAAATTCAACTAAGTTGGTAAAATTATACTAGGTAGGAACCTGGCCTCATATTATCAGTGTTTGTAAATCCCCACATACATCTGTGAGTCAAACCAATCCTTTAGCATCTTTCCATTATCTCCTTTCATTTGCTTGTCCTATAGGGACTCATCTGAATGGTATGGCAGTTGTTATCTAGGGCTTTATTCTGATTCCCATGACTTATATTTGAAATACGCTTTTGATAGGATTCCCACTGGGGAGTTAAAGGTGTTACCCAATACTGGCAGCAATTCAGACCCCAGTGGACTTACCACATTTATCCTATCATCCCATCAAATTTTAATCAGGCTTTAATGGCTTTGCTAAATAAATTTTTCTTATCAACTGAGTATAAATCTGGGTAGTTGCTATTGTATTTATGTAGGCCTGTGAAAGCCCTAAAAATGTTTTCCATTCAGGTACAGTTTGCCTTCAAAAACCTTGTGAAAAATTCTCATTGTGCTACAGATCCTTCAGTAACAGTGATGTATAATGAGGTAGTAAAAAGGGTCAGTTATTTCGGAGGGGGGGAAGGAAGATATCTTAGGTTTCTCTTTTGGTTTTTATTTTCTGATTTCCAGCTCCAGCCTACACTAGTTTAGTGCTTTTCTACAAGACCATGGAATTTTTCTGGTTCAAAAGTTTTTTTTTCCATTTTCGTATTGAATAACTTTCTGACAGAGCAGTGAGTCAAGTTTCCCGTATTGTTTGTGGACTTTTATCTACTCCAGAATTCACTTCTTTTTTTACCCTATAGGTCAGAGTAAAATCTTAGCACTTCTATGGCCTTATATTCTAAGAAGTGTACAGAATTTGCTACAAGTGTAAATATTTTACTGCAGATTATTTAGAACTTATTTTTGAAGGGTAATAGAATTGAAAATGGTGTGTCTAGGTCTAACTTAGATCACATTCACCATCGACAGTTCCTACCGGTCACTATATGAAAGACTTAGTTTTTGTCATGAGTTTATTGTTACTATTTGATGATGCAAAGTAAATGGTAGATCTTTATCAGGATAAATCTTCCAATGTTCAAGCTGAAACTTGGTTTTACATGGAAGAACAATTCATGCTTTATACTATCATGTGGATTGCACTCAAGTTTTTACCACTGGTACTCAATTAGATCAACAGTCAACTTTTTAAATTAATGGTTACCAGGATTCCATACAATTAATAACATGTAATTTTGTTAAATGTAATACATATAAAACTGAAATTACTTTAGTTCATTTTAAATGCTACTGAGTGACCCTACACCACAAGAATCTAACTGGCTCTTCAGGCACAAAAATATGGTTTATTATACTGCCATCAGCAGGGACTACAGATGCATAACTTCTTCCCACTAGTAGGAAGTCTTTTTATTGTTAAAAAAAATGTTGCAAGATGGAGGTGTTCTGAAGCTTATTTTAGGACGCAATAGCCACACTCAAATCTGGACAGAACAGCAGCAGTAGCCTTGTAAGCTGTGACCCTGCTTTTCTTTCCCAGCTGTAGCAACAAGAAAGGGCTGTCCTGGCATAACTAGGTATCCCTGCCCACTTAGGTGCACTGGAATATAGCTGTCAGAGCTGGAAGGGACTTTGAGGGGGATCCAGATCACCTCCTTGCCCTATGTCATCCTGACATGCTTTTCTAACCCGCACTTAAACAGCATTAAGACAACATTGCTTATCCTATCCACTCTGTATTAGGACCATCTTAAGTAAGATGCCTCCCTTGAGCATAGCACTTTTACTGGCACAGAGAACAGATTTCAATTCCTTTTTGCAACTGCTTTTTTACACCCACGATATGTCTCTTGCCTTTTTCATTGGGCTAAAAACAATTTTAGTCCACAGACTTCTCTTTCTTGGTATCTATTCTTTTCAATTTTGTTGTGTACTCTGCCCAGCGAATTCGTACAGTCTCTGAAGGGTTACGGTCCAAAGCAGATGTAGTACTCTAAGGCCTTGCCAGTGTCAAGCAAAGAGGAAGAGCTAGCTCTTGTAACTTGCAGGGGATACTCCCGTTTCTGGATTGCATTGTGCTATTTGCCATTTTCACAGCAATGTGACATCCTTGACCTACTGCAGCCTCTAGATTCATTTCTTCCAGTGAACTTCTTTCTGAGTAGTTATTCTCTGTTCTCCACTCTATGGCTTATTATTACAGCCTCAGTGGAGTATCTTGCCTTTGTCCTTACTTATTCCTAATTAGTTTCTAAAACCAACTAGTTACTAAATTATTTCTTAAATTTGTTGTGATGATTTTAAATTCTAGCTTTCTCTTCCTGACTGCCTGCGTTCCTACTCAGCTTTGCATTGTCTGAAAATTTCTTCTGTTTAGTCACAGTCTCAGGATCCAGAAACTTAATGAGAATATGGGAAACAGACTGCAGAAAAACCCTACTTTGTACAACTTTCCGTCTGAAGTCCATTCTCAGTATCTAGCCAGTACTGCGTCCACATATAGAAGTTTTGTCAAGACTGTATTTCTCTCGCTGCTCATAAGGATCTCATGTGATAGAATTTTAAAGCCTTACTAAAGTCAAGATTTTATATCAACTGCTTCTCCCATATCCACAAAGTCTGTACCCTGTTACAAAAGGAAACCAGGCTGTTTGACATAATTTGTTCTTGACAAATCCATGTTGGCTCACACTTATCACGCTGTTATCTTTAAGGTGCTTATAAATACTTTTTTTGATAATTTGTTCCAAAAATGTTACAGCAGTTTGACATTAAGCTGACTGGCCTGTAATTTCTTGACTTCTCTTTTCCTTTCTTTTTAATACATAGCTGACACTGGCTTTGTTATAATCTCCTAGTTTCTTATGTATTTTCCACAACTTCTTAAAGATAGAGCACACTGAAAGTTTCCACATACTACAAATTCTTTTTGGCTTCAAATACAAGACAGTTGTTTGTAATAAAGTTCTTGTTGCTCAGTAGGAAGAATACAGGGATTAAAAAAAACAGCATTTGCAAATGAACTTCTCACAGCATTATCAAAAATACCTCCTTTTAATAGGGTGAAACATTGCTTGAGAACAAATCTTGGCTCTGTAGCATCACTGACGCTAGCTTCTCAGTTCAACCTTAGATCACGTACATGCTTGCTGCTTCCCATTTCACTATTAAGATATCACGTTCACTCAAACTCAGTTTCTAATTGTTCAATTTTTTATTTTTATTTTTTGGTTCAGGAAAAAAAAAAATCTGTATCAATAGTCTCCAGTGCAGGTTTTCTTCTTTATAGAATCATTTTTGAAGGCAAAGGAAATGAAAATGCCTTTATCCTACCAGTAAAGGAACATGCCTCTGATAAAAGTGCACATGAATGCTATATGTGAAAGCAAAAGAAGGAGTATTAGTTATGAGCTCTAACGTTGTTGCCTCTCTGGATGCAGATAAATAATAAGGGAAACCATTAAACTTAGCAAAGGCCATCTGGCCTCCTTTCCCCAAAGCTGACTCTGTCTAGCGAGGCCATGTTAGATGGATTTACAACATACACTTTACAGCATCGTTTTATAGAACTTTCTACCAGTCTTCATTTTTCTACTTTCTCCCTTTTCCCCAGCCTCACTAAATGTAGGTGTCTGCCGCAGCATCTAAACTCCAGTTGAAAAAAGTATGAGCCTGATAACAAAGCTGCTCTGAGAATAGCAATGATTACTGCATCAAAGAGTAATATATCATAATATTTTCTCCTTCCAGTAACATATTTTTTTCACGTATTTTTACACTTATCTTAGCCACTGCTAGACATGCCTTGAGGGATTAAAATTTGGTGATGAATTCCTCAGTTTCATTTGCTGTACAGTCTGCTGCCGTTAATGTTTTGAGGTAGTTAAGCACATTTTTTTTATAGAAGCTTTAGAAAATATTTTCTTTGGAAGAAGAAAATATAAGTTAAGATGCATAGTTTATGCATAAACTATGCATAGTTTACATACTATGCATGCCTGTAAATAAATCTAGTTTTTTAAAGAGTATTTTTATTTTCTGATGTGAAAGGAAATATATCAGTTTTTAGGTAGGAAGAGGAGCATTACTATTGCAAATGGTAACAGCGAAGAAGGCAGGAAGACCCTGTGATTTTCTGAGGTAAATGAATCCCTTCCTACTACAACTCAGAGATTCACAAAACTAGGCAAGACTGCAGCATCATTCTTTGAAACCTAAATATCCTTCTCTTCAGGGAACAGTTAAGGGAAAATGCTGTAAACTCTCAGGAGCTGCTTAATCCCCATATTCTCTCTCCCACATGAATCTCTGGAGAGCACATGGTCCCTTCCAAATAAAGAAGAGTGAGCAAATGCAGTGTGATGGGTACAGCTGATAGCTAACCTCAGTACCAGGCTGGTTAACGAACATGTTACAACACCATGCCTGCTAACTGGAATCTCCATCTGATTAACTTTGCTGTGGCCGGTTTCCTGCCTCACTGCCCCAGCTATTGGTTAGCACACCTTGGACACTGAGCGGCAGTGAGACGCTGGCAGAAGCCTGGTAGTCTGCAGCTGCAGACACAACTCACAAGTACCACACCGAAAGGTATAGTAATCTGGTGACAGCTTTTTGGTTCATTTTACAGTTTTTTGAAAGTCAGCTTCTAGCTGTGTTCTCTTTCTGTGGTTTAAATCCCCAGGATGAACAAACCACAACGACAATGAGCACAGACCAAAGCCTGCAGATGTTCTCCAGGAGGGAACTGAACTCACGAAGCAGTATGTCCCACAAGCACGCAAGCCACCTTGCCTGATTATCATAGAATCACAGAATCATAGAATATTCCGAGTTGGAAGGGACCCACAAGGATCATCGAGTCCAGCTCCTGGCTCCACACAGGTCTACCCAAAACTTCAGACCATATGTCTGAGAGCACAGTCCACCGCTTCTTAAACTCCAGCAGGCTCAGTGCCATGACTATGTGCCTGGGGAGCCTGTTCCAGTGTGCGACCACCCTCTCAGTGAAGAAGAATCTTTTCCTGATATCCAACCTGAGCCTCCCCTGTCGCAGCTTGACTCCATTCCCTCGGGTCCTATTGCTGGTCACCGGAGAGAAGGGATCAACGCCTGCCCCTCTGCTCCCCTCGTGAGGAAGCTGTAGACCATGATGAGGTCTCCCCTCAGCCTCCTCTTTTCCAGGCTGAACAGACCAAGTGACCTCAGCCGCTCCTCGTATGTCTTCCCCTCTAGGCCCTTCCCCATCTTTGTAGCCCTTCTCTGGACACTCTCGAACAGTTTCATGTCCTCCTTATGCTGTGGTGCCCAAACCTGCACCCAGCACTTGAGGTGAGGCCGCACCAGCGCAGAGCAGAGCGGGACAATCCCTCCCCTTGACCGACTAGCAATGCTGTGCTCAATGACCCCAAGATATGGTTGGCCCTCCTGGCTGCCAGGGCACGCTGCTGGCTCATATTCAACTTGCTGTCTACTGCTACTATGATCATGTTCCTGTCCATATGATGCTAAATGCAATTTCTTTAGCCAAGAATGACCTGTTACATGGAGCTGTGAAAAAAGTAGATGAGATTTAACTCTTAACAGCTACATAAGTCCGTGAGGCATCTACTTAGAAAGTAGGCTAAGCAGTGAAGGGTGTATCAGTGTGAAAGGACCAACCTCGGGGCAAAGCACCTCTATAGGAATTATTGCAGTCATCTGACAGGAAATGTTGCTGTGTCACAGCACAATAGCTAAGGAGTGAAACTGGGATTAAGACTTGGGTTATATTACTGTATCACCCTCCAAACTGCTGCATGGACTTGGATACAACATGGCACTCATCTCTGTTTTCCCTCAGCAAAATGGGGATTGCATTTATGTCACGTATGAGAGCTGCAAGATCACCTAGCAGTGATTCATGTACCCGTGTGGTGTACTCAGTCATGGCCATGCTCAGAGAACAGGCACCTTGAGCCCACTTCAGTGGCAAACTACTTATTAAAAAGGTTTTGCAGTTTTTAGGCTTTTATTTATTTATTTATTTATTTTATTATGCATTTCTCAGTTGTCTTGTCATATCTTCTATACTCTGTATCAACAAGCGTGAGCAAACATTTGACTGCAACTATCCTATCTAATTACCGAGTACATCTTTCTGTCAGTTCATATAGCTGTCCTTTCAACTTTTCATACGTTAATTATTTTACTCTTATGCTTGCAGGATAAGTGATTGCTAAGATCTCCATTACACAGGCAAGTGATTGAAACAGAAAGACAATGAGTCCTACCCAAAGTCTGTATGAGAAGTTGGTAATAGGACAGGAAATTGCTGAAGTGTCAGCCCCTTTCTTCCCACACACAGTGTACTCTTATCTGGCAGCTGCTGGAGCAATACTGAAAGAAAAGCCTCTAGCCCCTAAGGAAATACAAATTTGGAAGCTCACATCCCTTTTCAGAGAAATCTCTCCAAGTGTCACCAGAAATGAGGTCACATACACCTTATTTCTGGTCATATGACCACTTCACTGACAGCAAGTTTCAAGTATACTTTTGTAGGATGATTAACTTGTATGCATCAATCTTATATGAGAAAAAAAGATATTGAGTTTCATCTTACGGTAATGAGTTTTATATAACTGCAAAAATAATGCTGCATTTTTGAGGGAAATTTGGTGTCACGTGTCTCCAGCAATTTAGGATGTCTCGTGGTGCACAATCTGTTGTAGTTAACTGCCATCATCTTCCAGAATTGGTTCTAATTATGCTCTTCCATTATGAAAATATCTGCAGCATCTTCATACTGCAAATGTATGTCAACTTTTTCACCCAAAAGCTCAAAGTTAGCAGCTTAGTGTACGGGATATTTTGTGAAGTGGAGAAGACATAATTTAGCTGAGCTTGCTGTTTAATTCATACTAATAGTGGTAAGTAAGGCACTGGTTTGGGGACTTGGCCACATAATTGAAACCAAAATACAGCACTAAATAAGATGAAGAATGGCTGTAAGCCACTGGCCTAGGATTCAAGGGAACTGATTTCATTTCTGATCTCTGCCATGCACTTCGTGCACAATACTGTGAAGATCACTTAACATTTTGGTGCTTTATTTCCCTATCTGTAAATCAAGGAAGTGGAGACTATTAAGAGTTTAGGTTTAGGGTTCAAGAGGACTTCTACTTGGGAGTCTAGGATTCCTGGCACAACTTGTCTGCAAAATGTCTTCCATGAGGAGTCTTTCTTTGGACTCTGCTCACATAGCTCATCACAGAGTCTTCCTTTGAGATTGTGCAATTGACTCATTTTTGCAGGCTTTTGGAGCAGGATGGGCTGGAGGGATGTGCCAGTTAATGTCTGTGGGTTGTGGCATAGGGGAAGCCTTTCTTATGGCAATAAATTGATTTTTTTTTTTTTTCCCCACACAGGCTCTCTGTAAAAAGACTTTGCACTGTAACAAGTCATTCTTTTAAATAATAAGAAAGATAGACTATATTATAAGCCCTTCCAAATCTCAGCACATAAAAATTGATATATTCACCAAATACCTTTCATTAGGATTGTTAAAGATAAACCCTCTCTACTTCTTTGTATCTTCACAAAAGCTTTTAAAAGTGTAGACTTTTATCTGCAGGAAACAACTATTATTAATGAAGCAGCTGGGTTTCTTTTTAAATAGGTTACTTTGCAGCCATTTGCTCTGCTAATTATTAACAGAAATGCTGATGATATATCTACAGTGCTTTGGGATGCTGAATATTATCTAAAATCCTTTTAAAAATCATTTTAGAAGAATAAACCACATCTGAACTGTGAATTGAAACTGTAAAATAATACACATGGAAACCAGCTGCAGAAATGATTAGCTCACATTTTCGCCCAGCAGTTTTGCCTACAATATCTTATGCAATGTAAGAAGTATTGCTTCACAATAACATCATAATTTTGCTGATGCCAGTTTCTATTAAAGTATCCTAATAAGTAGCAATTGTTCTGATAAATAAATGCATGTGAATAATAATTGGAATAAAGATATCATACTAGAACAACTCAGAGAAAGGTAATTCTCTGTCATGAATTACTTCAGTATAAGGTTTCATTCCCTTTCATGAAATTTTGCACACACGCATACACATGCATACACAAAGAGCAGAGTTTTGGGCCCAGGCAAGTCTTCCTGGGTCACTGCTGTAAAATTACAGACCATGGAAACCCCAGGTCCTCAAATCAGCAGCAGTCCGTCTGTCTTGTGCAGATAGAGAGATGAGCCAGAAAGACAAGAGGGTGATTTTTTAAACCTAACCAGTTTCTAGAGGACCTTCATGATATCAAACTCTCTTCAGAAAATAACTAGATTTTGATAAACTGTCAAAGTCTCACCAGAAACTGGTGTTGGTATGTTTCTGACAACAGAGCATATGTCTGTCATATGTCTTGACAAAGGAAAATAAAAAAATTATTTGGGACAGTCAGTGAAGAGGACAGCAAGAGATGCTACAGAAAAAAATTGCAACAGAATAATCAAAAGCAAAAGGAAGGGAGAAACATTGTCTAGAAATATCTAAAATAATGGCTCTGATGTGCTTTCAAGGAAGCATCCTCTGTTGCAGATGGTCTTTTCTTGTGGTTACCTCTTTTCTCAACCTGCTGTCAAACAAGTGCTCTCTGTATGACTTTCTCCCCCTCTCATTCATTTGCATGCCTTCTTTCTAAAGCGTTGGCTGTTCTTTCCCTCCTGCTTATTCACTCTTTTCTCTTAGAATTTCCTTCTTCCTGCTATCATAGCATCCTTCACCATCATCATCTAGATTTTCCTACAAATATTTTCACAGCTCCTAGTTGAACACCTCTCCTTTGCACTCAGGATACCCTTTCAAACAAGTCCACAAAGTCCTCCCCCAGACCTTGCCTACAGGCCCAGCTTTACAATTCTGCAAGCTGGCAGTGGCAAGGCAGCAGGCTAGTAAGGATTGACATTTACTTTCTAAGACAAATTTGAAATACTTGACAGTCAAATTATTCACACAGGTTCTTATGTCATTAGGCCTCCAGTCACTTCCAATGGTTGTGTCAACAAACAGAATATTTTAGGATAAGGTTAGCTTTGGGGTCATCCCTTCCTTCTACTTTTCTAAGAAAGGATAAATACAATTGCGCCAACATATTTTTTCGTGCTTTCTACAGCCCTTCTTCAATGTTTACAGAGTGACCTTTTGGGGTTAATTAGTGCCAGGCCACTTCACCCATGAACTGTTTTCTAATTCAATTTGGTAAATGCAACTAAACATAAATAATTATAAATCAATTACTGAGTCTATTCTACACTTCACCAACCAAAAAATCATAACAAAATATTTTTGAAGGTGATTGAGCAAAATGAACAGCTTCCATAAGCTTAGGTATTTGTGCTTCAATTTAACTTTTCCTTCATAATAACACTAATCGAAATACATTTTGCTAAATATGGGAGCTGCTCTTGTAGAAGAAATCAATTATATTCTTAAGTTTAAATCCTCTTTTTTTCCAGCTATGCTCTAATGTATCACTGTACCTTAGAAATGTACCCTGGGGAAAATGCTTCTATTCTTCACTAAAATTCCATGAATAACATTACGCAGAAATTAATTTATGATAAATGATTTAAAATCTTAACCTAGAACAGCTTCTTATTCAAATGTCATCAGAAAATGGCACCTCACCCGCAGAAAGGAGTCAAGGGATCCATTCTCCATGTATTCAACTACAATCATTACTGGTCTGCCTGCAAAACAGCAAAGAAACACATTAGGATTATAGACATATTATGGGGTTTTTATGTTTCCAACTGGTAGGCACAGATTAGTCACATTACCTCAATATGTTACCCATTTTCAAAATCTTCATTTATATAACAAAAACAACTCCTTGTATAATTCTCTAAGAATTTTCTTTTTTCATTTTTTATGGTAGCGAATTAGCTGAATGTACATCATTTGCTCTGCTGTATTTTCCCTTCCTCAAAGAAGAGCCCATTATTTCCAAATAGTAACACTTGCTGTTCTATCTGACTTAAATATACTTTGAACATGTATGTATCTATCTTGCAATAACATTTTGGAACATATCTGAGGCAAGGAAAAAAATTTCATAAGCCATCTCCAAGAGATTACACATTCAGTGCTATAATTTTCCTTCTCAGAGAAAAAATATCTCAATGATTTAGTGGCATACACATAGACAGAAAGAGATATCACAAAAAAGACCTCCTAGATTGGGTGTGTGTATATACGCATGTATGGGTGTATGTCACCTTAATCCAGCAAACTCTGAATTCACGTTTATGCTTAAACATACACACAATGTTATCCAAACAAAAGTTTTGCCAACCAGCACAGCTTTCCGGTTTGGTTCCAGGATGGCATCATACACAAATCCAGCCTTCTTTAAAGTAGAATAAGAAGTTATATTATTTTTTTATGAAAATACCCAAACATGAAGCTAAACTTTTAAACTGGGCACTTTACTAAATAACATTTCCCTGTTGATATCCAGGACTCAGCTACCACTCTGGAACTGCTTGACAGGAGAGGCCCGAAGAGTGCATTAATCAGGTTGCGCTGCAAGATGTTTTTTAGAATTGTTAATATTGCAAAGGAGCCATTCTAATATATGTAAAACTAATGTAACAAATAAGTATGTTAGTAAGACAGGGAAGGAGGTAGAAAGTCTTAAAATGGCAAACTTTTCCTGAGAATGCCTGTCTCTTTCGGGGTTTGTGCTAAACCTGTGCTGCGCCAAGTGGTGAAGACACAAAGTCCTCCCTTTGCATTTTCCCTAAACGTTAGCTGCTCCAGTAGTTTTAAAATCCAAGAGAGGCCTCTTTCTGGACTTTTTTCTCATCTCTCAAGTTATCACTGTGTTTTACTTGGAGAAGGTGATGTGAAACAAACACAATATGCAAGGTGAGAAAGCACAGAACTGCATTATGATGATTCCAGCACAATTTCCCATTTCTTTACATGTGTTTGATTAATAGTGGAAGTGTTAATTAAACTGTCCACAGTACACAATAAGCCACATCCAGGTATTTCTCCTAGGCTGTCACAGCTAACCTTGTATTTAAAAAAGTGAATGAGCAGTTTCTCTGTTCCTTCCCAGCAAGTTCCTTCCCATTGAATTCCACGTGCCCTGGTGATGCTCATTCATGTGGCTTATTCTAGTCTTTCTGGAGTCCCTCAAAACATTCTTTCATTTATTGTAATAAAAGTTGGTGTTCTTTCTGTGTTTACCTTCATGTTCAGGTCCTCAATGCTTAGTAATGTTTACAGAGTAGTAATTTTTTTTTTGTGTGTGAAAATTCTCTGCTGCATTCTTAGTCTTTTTGAATAGCCTTTCTGAAGAGTGAAGAACTACCAGCTTCTTTTTTTTTTTTTTTAATTGAATGTTTGTTCTCACCTGCAAGTGTGCATCTGTCACCAAATCAGTTTATTTACATTCAGCTGCATCTGTTGGTTATACTCAGGTTTTGCACTATAAGCTTAGACAATACATTACTTTTAAGCTCTTAGAGATCAGATCATTATAAAAATTAATGTTTTCTTTACTTCCCCTTGCTTATGCTGACTAGCTGTGTAGCCTAGTCTCTTTAGTTTCAAGTACATGAATATCTAGATTCCTGTACCTTTACCATTTGCTTATTCTCAAGGGACTGAAATCTCCACATGAAAAGAATATTCTATAATTTAGAGAAGTAAACAAATGGCAGCCTGATGCTAGAGGATCTTATGTGCAGAACTTGTCTTTACAGGCAAGCTTTCTAAAGCAGTAGTAATTTCTAAAGTGTTGCAGACTGCAGCATATTGCAATAAATAGGGATGTAAAGCCAGCTTTCAGATGGTATATTTGTTCAGGCTTAAGTTACCCAGAATTTTCTCTTCTTAGGTAAATCAACAAATAAAATACCTTTATGGAAAATTTACATTTGAAGGGAATGACAAATGGAGCTACTCAGCTTCAAAACAATGCCTCTAGTTTCCTGTTAGTAATTCTTTGTCACCCTACACTTTACAGAAGCTATTTTGTAATTTTCTCTAGAGGTTCATAGGCTCTCATTACATCTTTAGTGCTCCTTAGATGCATATCTCTAACACAAATTATTTTCATGTTTACTTTGCAAAAATCAATTTTTAATTCTTCTATGTTCTCTCCCAAAACACACAGCACCCCCTACAAAAAACAAAAACAAAAAACAAACAAAAACAACAACAACAACAACAACAACAAAAAAAAACAAAAAAAAAACCCAGGGAACTGTCCTTCATTTTGCTCGGAACAACAGTATACACTTTTAGGCTGAAATAACGATGAAATGTATCTATACGCATTTATCTGTGAATTTTAAAAAAAGAGATTTCAGTATTTTTCACTAGATAATGTTTATGAGTTTTTAAAATGCTTGATGTCTTCCTTTAATCACTTGCAATGATATGCCTTAACACATCAAGCATCCCTGATGAAAATACTGCATAATAAATGAGTTGTTTCGAGAATACACACATAAAATCAGCTCTTCCACATGACATCATAGAAATGGCACGATCAGGTAAACACACTAAAATGAATTTCTTTTTGTCTTCAAACAGGTTGCTGTATATTGGAAGATCTGCACATCATTAAGCATTCAGAAATTTTGGTGAACAATATA
This sequence comes from Chauna torquata, assembly GCA_013399475.1. NCBI lineage: Eukaryota > Metazoa > Chordata > Aves > Anseriformes > Anhimidae > Chauna > Chauna torquata. The sequence goes on along the minus strand of VXAL01008561.1, from coordinate 370,105 downwards.
TTTAGTCACAGAAGCTGACGTTAGCTTCGCACAGGCTCAATCTGTATCCCTTTCCATGCTACCTAAATCTCAAACAAACTTGATGTGAGATTGTGCAAACCTTCAAGACACCGAAAAATGAACCCAGCTCCATCCCTTGACTGCCTTAAGCGAGAATCTTGAGTCTGGAACCCAACACTTAACTTTTCAAATAATCTTCTTTTAGTACACCAGCACTTGGTAAAAGCCATCGTATTTTGGCTGCAAGCTTAATATACCACTGTCCCTAGCCAGACAGTGACAGGCAATACAATAGGACTTCTCATCAGTTTAATATTTGTCTTTGGAGTACATGTAGATCAAAAATGTATCAGCTAGTGGTTTGGTTGCTTGAATATATGGTAATACAAAACTGCTACACAGCAGATTCTAGTGGAGATATTTATGATCAAAATGGCAATACATAGGTTCTATCCCAGGTAAACAATTATTTTCCAATAATTCTGTAGGCTTGCAAATTTCTTACAATGATCTCTAAGTATTTTACAAATATAAGAACATCAAGTGTCAGGAAAGGTAAGGTAGAACACAACCTGATTTCAAAGCTGTGGAAAAACAGGTTTGGAAAATCAAGTGGCCCTTTCCACCTAGACAGAGTAGTCTGCCCAACCAGGCTGTGTTTGGTTACCAATACACAACGTTGTACTTCATTTCATAGCTCAGGACCTTGCAGAGATACTTGTGTGATTCCACCGTACATTCGCATTGTGTGAACAGGCTCTCTCATTCATAGTCGAAGGAATGGGTCTAACAATTGGCTCTGCAGAAGCTGGCTGAGACGTGGGGATGAGCAGCTGACTCTGGCACATCCGAGGGGAGAATCTAACATTGGACATATCAGTCCAGAGACTGAGCCGCTAGTCCCAAGGGGAGGCAGTGGGACAGACTGGACTGTCCACTGTGAAAAACAGAGATCCTGATATGAACAGCCATTGGACTCCATCAGTTCCAGGTCTGGGAAGCAAACTCTGAAAGCACAGCTCTACTTTTGATGCCCTAAACATAACAAAGCACATTCGTGGATGCCTAACCTCCAAAGGGTCAGAGGACGGCAGCCAGCCCAGGACTTGCATAAAACAAAGTTCTTGGTAAGCCAAAGGCTATGGCTGATATTACTTGCTGTGAGTTTCTTTTTTAGCTGCAAACAGCAGATGTTATCCTTTATACTGTGGTAAAATCTGAGTCCTGAAAAGATTAAGATTTGTGCTGAACCCTGTACAAACACAGAATACTGCTTGTGCTTTAAAAAGGACTACAAAACTGACGTTGAAAAATAATACCGGGAGATTTCAAAACTAGGAAAAAAAAAGAAGAAGAAGAAAAGAGTATTACTTAGATTATGAAAATCTGTGTTGCTCTCACAGTACTGAGAAATATGAATTATTCTTCATCCTCAAAACAAGGACGGGAATGAATATTGGTAGGATGGGGGCAGAGAAGTCTCTCAGAGGGAAAAGGCATCTTTGAGTATTATATCATGGGGTAGGCTAATGCAATTCTGGAAGGCATTGAATTGTTTTCCTGTATTTATGTTTGCTTACACAGATGAAACATTGACATCCTTACTTGAAGGAACAGGTTTAAGGACAAACTGAAGTGGAAGGCAATACAGATAGGAGTCAGGGAAGCTCTCAGGGCTCAGAAGGACAGCCCAAACTGCAGTGCAGCACAGATACAGCTGTGCCAGCATAACAGGAGCCCACCCTGGCCCCTGTGAAAGCTCACACATAGCCACGGGTAACTCTGTAAGGGGAAGACAGCATGTGCCAGAAGGCTCTCCTGTGACCAATAACGAGACCCCCTGCAACATGGGTGGCCTACACCAGATAACTGGACACCCATACTCTAGTTTAAAGACTTGACCAACTCAGGTGAGTGTTTTCACACAGATACAGGCACAGGCACTAGACAGTATCTGAATAAGAGCCAGGTTAATTTTACAGTCAAGATCCACATAAGATAAGGCATGGAATAAGGACAGTGAAGATGGTGTCAGCTTTTTTAGAATAAAAGATAGATGTCATGAGCATCTAGGAGCTAAAAGCTGCAGACACTGCTGGAAGAGAGCATACAATTTCATAGTTGAGTTGGGGGAGGACAAAATATAAAAAGGTTAGAAATGGATTAAAGGATTAAGTCAGCAAGACAAGTCATTCTTGCAGCAGTATGAGATACCCAGCAGTGCTGGAGTGGGGAGTACTGCAAGAAAGACTTTTAAAGTATATATACTACATACATAATATAACAATATGAAATTATAATCCTATTTATGCATGACATATTGATACCATACCCACATTCATTGCTTTGATGATTTCTATGCAACTATAACTATTTCCACCTCAGTCATCCCCATCACCAGACACGTTTGGGGTATTGGCTAGAGCAGCTTCCCCTCCTTGCACAATGCACAGGGAGTAGCTCTGGCTCTGGCAGATCCCTGTCTGACTCCCCACATCTGCCAGACTGAATACGCAAGAGTAGTATTAGTGCTTTGCATGATCCAGAAAAAGCACATGGATTTCATTACTCAGACCTTAGATGAATCTGTAGAAAGCACAGGGGTTATTCATGGTTTTGTTGCAAATACTACCTGGTGAAAAGCAGCTGACTGGTTTTGACAAGGTGTTTGTTTTTCCCTGAGGAAGTTTTTCATTAGAATTCTCCCGCACAGCTGTACTATAATGCCATTGAAACAAAACCAGCATAAATGACAAACATTCTGTATTGGTGTCATGCCACCTCAGAATATGTTACAATTTTGTATTTTCCACTCATCAATCTGCTTGACATTTTTTTAATAAACAGAAATGCAAAAAAGGAAAAAAGTAAGCCATACATTGCAGAACGGTGCAAAATACCAATTTATTTAAAATTCACATTGCATCTATTTTTAGTTGTCTTTATAATCTTTTTCCACAAGATTTTCATAGCGTGTAATCTAATTGAGTGGTAGTGATGAACAAGGAGGAGAATTTGAAGTGTCATATCAATGACAAGATATTCAGCTTGTTGTCTCCTGTTGTCATTTTAAATAATGCAGCAAAGCCCACTTTAATGATTTTTTTTATGTAAGATTAATCCTCCAAAAAGAATGCAGTTAGTACGTGCTCACTTCTACAGTCTTTACTTACAATGAAATCGTTAATACCCATTATGGGAATAGACTTTTTAACATAAACACAGGATATTTATTCTTCCACTTAAAGAGCAAAGGATTTGAATCTGCTCTTTAGTTCATATAAGAAAATATTGTTCCATCATTTCTGCAGGTCAGAATTCATGTGTCCAGGTAGCCTTTCAGAAGTCACTTGTTTCTCAGACATTTTTTCCTTCCATCCTGCTGAAGGACTTCTTTCCATTTCATCCTGCTAAAGCAGGAGAGAAGTCTAACAGAGCAGAATACACAGGCACTCCTATAAGTAGCACTGGGCTTTTCAGCACTCTAGTAGGGTGCAAAACACCCACAGTAAAAGTCTGTGTCTCCTGCTCAGGTGCACAGGGCTCAGAAGACATACCTGGATGTCACATGAGGTCTGTTCGTTACACATCGCTTCCAGTAGGAGAACCATTTGCCGTGGCACTGTGGCGTCTTCACTCCTGCTACTATTAATGATGCAGTTGTATGCATCACATTGGAGGAGAACTAATTTCAGTGATCAGAAAAAATAATTTTCCATAACACTAAAACGGGACAGGGGAAGACAACTAATGACTATGGAATAAGCAAAGGAAAAAAATTCTGGCAGATTTTGCAGTATTAGATCACAGCATTGTTAGCTCAAATCAATACATATGAAGCCAACAGGAATTTTGCTGCAAGCCATCCCACTGAAGAAGCCATCCCAGACTGAGACCTATGTTCCAAGCAGCCTCAAAAAATACAAGTTGCAGCTCCAAGCCCTGTCTTGAAACTTCAGAAGCGAGAGTTTGCAAAGGGGATAGCATTTACATCCATCCATCCTGCTGTTACAGGAAATCACATAGATAAAGCCTACTTATCTTGCTGTTAGTGCTCTTTCTATTATCCTGCACCCTATATAACACTTTTCATTAGTCAAGGAAAGATATCTTTGCAAAATAAATTGATAGAAATACAAAATACATGAATAAGCGTAAGTTACTATTATTTAGCAAAGTATAGCCATATAGCTGTCACCGCCAGCTGAAGGAGATTTATTGTATCAACACAATCTGAAAATATTGTCTTATGAGATGTTTTTCTGTAATTTTATATTGTATATTTTACACTCACTACCCAAAAACCCACTAGCAGTTTATACCTGTTGGTATCTTTCGGAAGCTAGGAAAATCTGTATGTTGGTTTCATACTTCCAAAATACCTTCTCATATCCTGTGGCCTTTCCCTCCTGCAGCAACAAGGGCTGCAAACAGTTCTCCCCATTTCTCACATGAAAATGGGAGAATGTGCTGTGGACAACAAAAATTTTAGCAGTCTCCAGCACTGCTGCTTCTGCAATTCCAAATTCACATTGCTCCTCTACTGTGCCTAGAAAAGAGATTCTGGAAGGTTTTGAGGAAAGAAAGTGGAACTGTAAAAAGAAAGTAGTTGCATTTTTTCCATGATTTGTTTTCTTGTTCTTGTCTTTTTGTGAGAGAAGCAAAGGGAATGCAGCAGACAGTAAAAACAGAACAAATAACTGTATTTCACTAGTTGGAGGTAGGTTTGTGAGGGAGAAATAGTGTTTAAAATTATACCATAGAGCTACAATAACTGGCCCAAATTTTGATTTTTTTTTTCTGCATTTATACTTTGCAGCCATATATCTTTGAAAAAAAATTGCATTTCTTCAAGTTTCCTTATGTTGGGTTATTTATCTGCATTATCTCTTCCTACACATTTATTAGCTTTACAGATCCAATATGTATGAAGAAAGTTCTGTTTTATTCCTACTGCTTATGTTTACATGCATATTAAAATCAGAAATAAAAAAGAAACCTTCAGCATTAGAGTGAGATGGCTCATTAGAATTCAGAGGCACACATGGAGGGGAACAAGAGCCAATGCATTTGAAGAACAGCTCTGAAAGCTGCCATGTGAACTATTCCAAGTACATCCAAGCATCTCATTTGAGAGTCTTACACTATTTTTCAAATATTAACAAATATAAACATAAATCCATGCTATGTATGGGGAAAAGAGAAGATGAGGTAAAGTAACTTTGCCAAGTTATCACAAAAACCAAGTCCTCAGCCTGTAAGAAAAAGCTGTGGGAACCACCATATCTGCAAAAAGTGTGCACAAATAGGGCTTTGCATTGTCTTCATGTACCCCGATCCTGAGAGGGCAGTGTGCCAGACTGGGCCCTTGGGATAAATTGATGCAATTTAAAAACTAATCTGAATTATGGCAGTTGCCCATCAGCTTCCACAGATCATTACAACAGCTGATATTTACATCAAAATCTTCATGTACCCCGGAACTATTGTGACATCTCCAGACCTTATAATGACCACCTTATACTGACTTGAAAGATGTTTTAAGAGTTTTTTTCTGAACTTCTTCTAAGGCTAAAATGGAATTGTTTACGATGACTGGGCATGAAATGAGCTATTTAGCAAGACTGGAGAACGAAGACCCCCTTTTATCATGTCCTACACTCAGAGCTTAATCCCAGTTCTACAGTTCGAGCTAAACCCTAACAAACCAGCCCAAAAAGTTTATCTCACTGTTCATGTTACTCATTGATCATCCATATTTTGGCTGTGAAGTCAAAGTATGACTTCCTGCCTGCCTAATGGAAAAGGCCACATACATTCCCAGTTTGAACTTCTGTCCTCAGAAAAGGCATGCCATTATGTATCGGTTGTAGGGTTTATGGGCTAGACATGCCAGTGAAATAGCACTGAGGCTGGAAAGGAAAAAATGGAAGAGTCATTGGGCTCAGATATCCTAGAAAATGCACATCCAATAAAAGAATCAATTTGTTAGTCACCAAGAAAGGTTTAGCAATTTTCATTTAACAAAAAATACAGCAGTTGAGGTACTAGAATCCAAAATGGGGAAAAATGCATTAACTGAAAAAAAAATTAATGGTTACTTTTCTCATTATTGGAGTACCATAAAATTATAGTTGAGTTTCACTACGAATAATTGCTCCTTGATGGTTCTCATTCAGCAATTTTATTCAGTAAGGGTCTGTCAATACAATTTGCTTTCAATTGTCAGTTTATACAATATCAAGAATAATGGGCTCACTCAGGTGCACTTTGAAATTGTAGTAAAATATTAATTTGGGGGGAAAGAAAACTGATAATCACCTGCTTTAGTATTCTACAGTTAAATTTGAGTTTTTTTGAGAAGCTACCTACAATAAATGTGAATATTACCATGTATGTAGTTTGCTAATGTAGTTTGTATACTGAACATTACGGAGGAGGGCGGGGAGGTTTAGTTAGCAGGGACTTTTCCATAGTTTCTCAAAGCCTGACATCCATTTCTAGTTGTTCTTGTCAACAAAAAGACTTGCTTTTTGCTTTTGTGAATCCATTGGTCATGAATCATTACATTATAGACCTGCATCAGCTAAGTCATGTGAATTTGTACTGTTAACAGATGTGATAATTAGAGACTAAAAAAATATTATGACAAAAATGATAGCTGAATCAATGATAGACAAATTGTCTTTAAAGGGACTTGCTTTTGCAAAAATGTAGGAAATGTATTTGCAGGCCTCCTGAAAGTTTTGCTTCTAGTGAAACACTGTATGGCAGTGACAGACTTTCGATGCATCTATCAAATATAAACACTATTGCATTAGCATGGTTATGTATAGGTTTAAAAAATGTCTACATTTGAGGCAATCCATTCATGCAGAAAGATGTTATGTCCCATGCCAGCAACGTAAATTAATCTTTAAGTTGCCTAAATGAAGATACCTTTTACATAAATGAACATCTGCGCACTGTAAAATCAGACACAACTTTACACAAAACTGAACATCAGCTGTCAATGCAATGGTAAAAAGAATACCCCCCCACACCCTCCTAAAGTAGAAGGGGAAAAAAGGAAAGCAAGAGGTACTTTGCCCTGCCATGCTGTTTTCCAGGTGCTTCTTTAGGAGGCTTTCCATTTTAGTTTTGTATTTCACTTTAAAAACATCTCTGGGGAATTCTGTAGAAAAAAAGATGCAAAAGCATTTTGTCTTTGAGTAAGGAATAAATTTTTCTGACTATTTTGAAGTAAATCTGCCACTTAGTTTGAGTTAAACATTTTGGTAAATAAAAAACATCTCATTATCTTTGTTCCCCCTGACCCTAATAGCAGAATAATGTAGGCATTTTAAACCTTCCATGTAGTTAAACTCACTGAAATCTTACACATAAGCGATACGTGAAGCAATTAGGTTATAATTCAGCAAAGTTATTAAACGTTAAGTACTTCTGTTAGGCTTATGAAAGCTACTGTCCAATATGAGCCCAACATCTCAGATAACGGAGGTGAGGTCACTGCGCTATCAAAGGCAGCAGTTGATGCTTCCCTCTAGTACAAATACAAAACCAGAGATTCTCTCACTTTAATGAGAGAAGGTAAGAGTTGGGGACAGGGGAAGCATTAAGACTCCAATGGGCAGACGATTTTGCCCACATCTTGCTGTTTGAACAGCCAGAGACTGCCATGATAACATGAGCTTAAAAGCCTTCTGGGAGTACTGTTGCCTTGCATGTCTTTGTTTCTTGGTAAAGCAATATTCAGAGAAAAGGTCAGGAGTTGAGTGCAGTGTTTTTCAACATGAAGGAACAAAGGGTACATCCCTTCTCTCTTTGTACTCAAGCAATTATGGATTCAAGGATGAACTTGTCTTCACTGAATCATGCAGAGTAGGAGATTCAGTTCTGAGTCTTTGACATCCCAGATCAGTACTTCTTTCAACAAGAGATTTTTTTTTTTCAAAAAATACAGTAAATGTGTGGGTTTTTGGCTAACACGTATAGCAAAGTGGATTTTAGCAATTTAGAAAGTTAGCATGAAATGGAAATGGCATCCTCTGGTCATCTCTGTAACAAAGAAAGGCAATTCAGAATTAAGACTGTGCTTAATGTAAATCCAAATTCATTAGAGTAAGGAAAGAAGAGTTAAATAGCAGCACTACAGATAAGGTTGTTAGGGTACATTTGTTAACAGCAGTTTCCGACTTTTATTGTGGAGTTTCAGGCCACCTGCCCACTCCCAGCCCATGCTCTCTTTCTCAAAGGAACACATATCATCCATTGGATTTACCACAGTTCCTCATTGGCTTTAACTAACTACCTGACAGTCCTCATCTTCTGGAAGATGGGCAGTCTCTCTGTTTCTGTGGGGCTGTTTCTGGGCTCTATTTTGCTGCTGACATGACCAAACCATTTATTTCCATTACCTTGCTAGGGTATACGTTGCACATCATGTCGCTGCATTTCCATTTTTCCCATGTTTTGAATATTTCATCAGATTGAATCAGAATTCTTTGTAAAAGACATTTAATAGCAATAAATTATGAACCACTTTTACTAAACAAATCACATTTAAGAGTTATCTTTTAAGTCCAAAACATGTGCTAAGATGTTTTACAAACAGAAAACAGTAGTCCTGAGGACCTTATAAATGAAAACTCGTAGGTAGCAAGGTGAGAAGCCAGTTCATGAGCACAGTGAAGCCGTTTTTAATCTAATATAGTCAGTGATATGCTACACATAACACAACATTCAAAACAGAGAATTCTGGGGGGCTTAGAGTGTTCCGTCTTCCACAGAGCTGTTTGGTGCCAGATACCAATCTCATCCTGATGCTGACTGACAAAACAGCCTAATGGATATTAAACACTCTGAAATACCCCAAGGAGAAAAAAACAAAAAGCAAAGCATTGACGGTTGACAAAAGATATCCAAAGAGTCACAGGAAAAGACATCGAAATTGCTCAGAAGCTTCTATTCAAAGAAAGAAAATAAAGAAAGAAATAGTAGCACTTAGGGGGAAAAAAAAAAAAAAACATGGTAAGGATCATCTTCTATTTATGAGGCCTGTAATTCTCACAATGGATAATATGAGGCATATAGAGGTAGAGCAGTTTCTTTTCTATAGCAAATCAATACAACGTACGCTATTTTTCAGTTTGCTCCCTAATTTTACCATAAGACAATTTTTTCACTTTAACCAAAACTGTAAGTAACATTACAGGTAAGATGTCTTGAAAGGATATAAGAATGACATTAGCCCATATACAGATTAATTCTGCATAGAAATATGTATTTTGGAAAGGAACAGAACTGAACTTTAATTCAATTTTAACTATAATTAAGATACATGCATTTACTTGTCATTTATTAGCTCTGGTGACAGATGGTGTTTAATGGCTCCAGAAGAGAATGGAGAACACATGTAGCCTTTCTGGGAAAGAATGCCTCTAGCCTAACCTTCTTTCCTGTTTCAGCCCAAGATCTGATAGCAGCTTATGTACCTGGCACTGTGTTCTCATTCCTGGTGTACATTCAAACCTAGGCCCACCCTCTGGGGTCCTCTGTGCCATGATACAGCTGTACCTCTGCTGGGGACCTAGCAAGAGGCAGTGTAGAGTATCATGCTGACAGCACAAGCCACGGGATTTTCTCACTTATTGTAAAGGAGTTCAAATTAAATTAAATCAGTTCAAATTGTAATAAAAGTTATTAAAAAAAATTAAGGCAGTTTTCATGAGATACAAGTTGCAACTATGGAAGCATACAAAGGATTCAAACACTATTTACCTGCTTAATTAAATATTGCCTTTCCAAATTTTGTTTTGCTTCCACGTTTTAGAAAGGAAATACAAATCTTTAGAGAAGAGTCACAGAGTCACATAAAAATTGGTATTTTACAGAGGCATTCTTAAAGTTTTGCTTCCCTGGTGGACATAGGCATGCTTCATGAAGCATTTGATTACAGAATACCAGGCTTTCTCTTTAGGTTGACTGCTTAACTACAGATCACACTTTCTCCTATACATTGATTCAGGGAAATAGCTGGTTCCTGAAAAGTAATTTCCTTTTTCATTTCCTTCCCATTTGGCCTTTTATTGGATGGGACATTTGATCTCCCTGTCTAACCAGTTCCAAATTATGCTTCCCTATGAGGTGTAAAGAGATGGGGCAAAGGGTGAAGGGAAAAATCGATGTGGGGGAAAAGGCTGGAATACCTACCAGAGGAAATGCTGGGGGGTAAAGATCCACCCCCTGACACTGGATGTGAGGTCAGGATGCTATTTAAAAATCCCGCCCTCAGGAATCTCGAAAGAGACTTCACCCCAATGGTCGGAAAGGATCCTTTCAAAGAGATAAAAATGATCATTAATCAAATGACTTGTTCTTTGGCTGATTAAAGAAGTTGTCTGTTCAAAGAAAAAATAACCGAACCTCTGCAAAGCTAACGGTGGTTTCACTGGAACAGATCTTATAAAATGCAGTTAAAAGTTTTTGATTGCTTTTTAACCAAGTCATACAATATACAGCTTTAACCAAAAATAAGTTGTTTTCTGCATACTTTGCAAATGGAGAATTCCAGCACTTCTAGGAGGAATGGAAAGAAATTGAGATTTTAAAGGCAAAATACACCTCTTGGATATTCAAAACACATTCCAAATGACTACTATGAAGGCATTTTTACAGTTTTGTATACAAATCAAAGACAGACTAGTAGAGGTGAAGGTATACCAGCAGAGGTGAATTTTATGTCAGTACCTCAAAGACACATAACAAACCACCTGAAAGAAGTCATGTCTGGCAAGGGGAGAAGGGGAACCAGACTTAGTGTTAGGACAGCTAACACTGCCAAGCCAGAGCTTCTATCAAATCTCCCAATGCCTGTCAATACACTGATGAAGGCAAAAACCAGGAGTATAGACAGGGCCTCTTTATGCTTTGCTATCACCAGAAGCTTTATACGTTTTACATTTCCAGTGGAATAAACTGTATGTTCTCCTCATTGCCTGAATGTAGAGTTTTATTTCTGGAAACAGAGATTATCTCATCCACGCATTTTAAACTAAACACTTCAGATAAATCTAAGATAGTGTTGATAAATAAGGGCTCTATCATTCTATCCACTGTTTCAGCTTTCAGCATACGTATAGAGATCTAGAGACATCATTATGCTAGCTCATATTAACGCTCAGTGAATGCCAGCATCAAAGCTGGATCTGAAATGAGAGCTCTACACATCTTGCATGTAAATACAGAGTCAAGATTCTCCAACCTTGCAATAAATTTAAACCAACAATCAGAATAATTTGTTTAGTTTTGCAAGTACATCAAGCAAGCATCTGTACAATAATTTTGGCAATGGTAAGTTTGTTTTCATCATCTTACAGGTATTTCACAGTTGTTCCTGCAGGAGATAAAAACCATCTTGATATCTATATACAATGAGAAAAATATATGCCCTTCTTAAAATTCATGCAACTGTGGTTTTTTTTTTTTTTTGAACTAATACAAATACAAGCGAGGATAATTTAGCCTCAAAACACATATATGCATTTGCTGAACTTAAAGTAGCCTATGAGAGCTTTTGAATTTTCTCTTTCAAGCAAGAGATCTATTGTTTCTTCTCAATACATTCCTCACTTGCCCTTTAAATTTGTTATCAGACCTACCACAGTCTGTGGAAAAAGAATTCATTTAATTAGTGTTCTGGGTGCTGTATTTTTATATCTGATGGCTAAAGATATGGAATAAAACTGTTCCCTCTGGCCACTCCAGAAAAGCCGAACTTCGGCAGCCTTGTCCAAGTGTTTCCAAACTCCAGAGCTTTAATTTTAAAATATTTTCTGAAGTGAGCATGGATAGAATCCAGAATGCAATACACAGAAATTCAGTTTTAAAATAGAAAATTATTCCATAAACTCCAAGATGTTTGGTACTAAACAGCATCTTAAAACATGAGGTCTAAATAATGAACATATGAAGACTTCCCAAATAAACCTTTGCTCCTTTGTTTCAAAATACAAATTACACCAACCATAAAGTACACCCACAGTGGGCTGACCTTCAGAAAAGCCAAACAGGTTGAGCTTCACCATTGACAGTTTCCTGTATTTAAAGGCAGTTAAATGGCAAATAACTTAAGTTTCCTAGCAGTGTTACAATAAGTTACTTTGTTATAGAAAGTAACAAAGACAAAAACAAGTGCGTTTCACTTATTGTGCATATTTGGAAATAAAAACAAGGAGCAGCAAATTTTGGAGCAAATCAACCTGTGAATACTAAATGAGCTGGAGGGCTAAAACTACTGAGGCCTTCTAAGCAGCAAATAATCAAAGGAATACATATGAATAAATTTTATTCACTCACTAAAAAAAAGTAGAAATCAGTTGTTTAAGCATAAATGCTTTGTGTCATTTGAGATGCTGCAGAAAATACAAGACATTCCTATCTGAGTGGCAGACATGACAAGATCTGCAGGAGATTTGCACTGTTTGAGAGTGACAGCAAGAGGCAAAGCAGCAGTTGGGTATCTAAGAGGAGGCATCCAGTGCTATTTTTGGCAACTGACTCCCATACAAATACTCTACTGTCACCTCAGAAATATCTCTGATTAAGTAGAACACACAGTTACAAGAACAAGACCTTGTTTAGTCTCTTCCAGAAGCCCACAAACAACTTCTGAAAAGGACCAAGTTGGCAACATTCAGCCCTGATCAGTACCCAGCAACATAAAAATGCAAAGGACAGATTGAAAGTTCATTCACATTAAAGCATGCGTGATTCTAGATCAAAATGCAGCATATGCCCCAGGAGGAACACACGGTATGTAGTTGATAAGAAGAGTCAATACTTAGTTTGGTAATATCACCTGCGCAGTGTGAATAGGGTTTGACACTACTACATGACTATAGATGTGGAAGCTGAGTATTGTTGCAGGTAGCTGGGAAAGAAAACTAATTCTCACAGCACCCATCAATCACCACTAGAAAGACAGAGGTCTGATAAGAGCTTTGGGCATTTACAATAGCTTTAAACATTACTCAAATTTTTGTTTGCATAAGCAGTCACAGAATTTTTGAAAGATGCAACAAAGAATTGTGTTCAAGACAGAAAGGGAGAAAGTTCTGCTAACACAACAAAGGAAGAAGAAGGGACGTGGGAGTTTGATATTAAAATGAAAACACCAGCTTCTTAGAAATATATAAACTTCTGTGTGAAAATCAATGAAAAGAATTGCAATTCCTTCTATCTATCTGAATATATATATATTTTTTATTGGACAGCTAGGCTGTAGTCTTTCCTCTTTTTCCAAATTGGAATCATGCTTAGCTGAACAAAAAGTTAACGAAAAATATGCTGCATCCTGCTGCTTTACACAAATTGCAAAAGCAATATTCATTTTTTAGGGGTGTTTGCTAGCAACAGAAATCTTAATGCTTTGTTTAAACAATCCATTTAAAGCAATCACACTAGACACTTTCAAGACACTAGGATATTATTTCTTTAGCTAACCAACTTGAGAAATGCAATTCTGTCAGCATGCATCATACAGAGACTAGGGTTTTACACCTGTTCTGTTGTTTTATATGAAAATTAACACTCATTATTTTTGCAGTGCGTGGAGTTACACTAATGCAAAGAGTTTTTAGTATAAGGTCTTACTGGTTCTAAACTGGGAAAATGAGACATGAATATCAAGCCATATTCCTGAGTGCACTGAAATACAGTTGTTATGTAGCAGCTTGCAGGCATGATTTTATTAAGGGAGGAAAAAGAAAAAAAAAAACCAATCCTCCCAGTCCATAGTTATCCACAATGAACATTATGCCACCTTAACATGGGAAACTACATTAGTTACAGATATTAGCTGGAAAAGTGCATTGAAAGAGTAAAAATACATAGCAATACTCTGAGCAGCTGACAGTTCATGGAGTATACATCATTTAATAAGTTCTGTGATACCAGTTTATAGCTCAGCGTCAATTCTTCTCTTCCACAATTATTACAGCTAAGTGCTTGTGCTGAGAGGCAGTGGGGGAGTGCTGAATCAATTAGCCTGCCTTCTGCCTTTGTCTGTTGTTCCAGGGGGAATATCAGCCCACAAATGATAGAATTTGATAGGGAAATTGCTTGTATAGCATCCTACACTGGCATGGTTGTAGTAGCATATTATCTACACAGAACAGAAGGGCAAGAGTAGATAGCTGGGTAAAGGAAATACATATGCTTAGTTCAGCTCCAGAGTGCATACATTAATTCACACCAATTTATTTGCGCTTGCATCGCAACAGCACGGCCAGCCAGAAGGAACAGCCACTCCTCCCTGCAGCAAAGGCACATCCCATAGCCGAGGGCTAGCAACAACATAATTTTGCTGAAGAGTCTTGGATCTGCAAAGGCAAGAAAGTTCTGCCACGTAGCTCAACAAAAGTACTGAACAGATGAATGAATGGATGAACAAAATGATACCAAACACACCCAGTGCCATACTGGTAGAAAAAAATGGACTATAATGTCTGCCTGAATGGCAAGGGGGACAGGGGGCTTAAAAAGCTGTAGTAAAAAGAATTTAAAAGGAACTAACTAACTTGTACTTTAAAACTCTCAGGGACAGAGCAAGCTGAGAAATATTAACCCGAGCCATCATTGTTGCTGCTGACACTCCACAGAAACATCCATCCAGAAGACCCTCAGAATTTTTCACAGAAACTGAACGTTGTTCTATTCTGTTAATGACGGTACATGCCCACTCACACCTGCTGACTTGAGTGCAAACATTCCCACCAGTTTTGCTCCCATATGCACTACAGAACCAGCACAGTGCCAGCAGTCCTCAGTGGCCTACGACCCACCCTTTCCTCCCCGCCAGCTGTGGATTCCTTGCCCCAGTACTGGAGCACTTAAGCTGATGTCTTGGCAGCCTCTGGACCCCATGGGACTTGCAGGGATGGGACCTGAAGCTGCTCCATTGTGCAGGTACAGGCAGGCAGGGCCATCAGCTTGTTCTGTCCATCAGGGTCCCTGAGCCTTGCTGGGAGCGAACTAAGCACTTTTTATTTTATTTTACTATAGCAATTGTATTTGTATGACTTTAGTGCAGCTTGTGGAGATTCGCTTTTAAAAAGGAGAACATTTCTAAAGTCTCTGCATTGTGACTAATGACGTGTCTGAAGTAGGTTATTAGAAAGCCTACTGAAGATGCAGGATGTGTATGTTAAATGCATTCCATAACATACCATACAAGAAAAGGGAACAACGTAGAAGCCTCAAGCAGCAATCAAACTAGATCAAGTATTTATTTAAGAACAGTAAGTCTCTTTTTCCCCCTATTTCTGAATTATTTGATCCTACTTATTACGGTATTTATCAAATATATATGCAAATAAAAACAGGGCTCTTTTTTCCCCCTTCCTTGTCCACAGGAATGATACTTCAAGGAATTTTTTTCAAAGCTGTGGGAGGTTCTTGGTGTGTGTAAGACATCTTCACTGAAGTAAACGGAAAGGTTTTGTATATAATTCTCAATGCTGTTTGACCTACATTCATTTTACTTCTTTCAAAGTGCCACCAGAAGAATTTCTGCAGAAGTCAGCCAGGGACTATAGCGTACTCTCCTTCTGATGCCACATAGTGGTTGAGGGGCACTGCTGTAAACCGTTCTCAGTAGGAGAACATATGCAGGCTTTGCTTGCTCAGAGAAAGACTGCAGGTGGCTTAGCTCAGATGGGACAGACACCATCCCCCTCACCCTCTGCAAGCAACTTATAACTGACTACTAGTACCAGTGGTAAGAAACTCTGTCTTGACTCCTGTGGGACTACACTACTTTCACCGGGATGTAAAAGGCGTAGCAGCAGACTGATGAGTCATGACTTATGAAGAAGGACTAGCTCACACTGGGAAATATAGGCATGATGTGATAGACCCCATGCTTCAGGAACGTGGTGGGTGGCTACTGTGGTGTCACTGAACAGGTCTCAGCTCTCTTTTTGCAATGATGCTCCTAAATTGCAGGGAAGGATTTGCAGTCCTCTAAGCAGGAGAGCAGCTGAAGATAACTATGTGAGCATGTCAGATTTTCTGTCTGCAGTCACAGGAAAAGCTGCAGGCTGCTCTTCAGCCCTCTTATTTCTACTTCTGTGTCTTATTTATTACTGTTTAAACTGATCCAAAACTTTCTGCAGGTGGAACTGGTCATTTCAGGTGCCAGTTTTCTGGGCATCTAACAGCTTCAAATTCAAAAGGAGCTCTTTGGCAACTTCATGTAATAAACCGGAAGGAGATGTTCCAGAGAGGTCACAATTACTGTCAGTTACTTCTGTTTACTAGTACCATCTCTTTATTAGTATCATCAAAAAATATTTTAGTTTGTTATTCTTTTCCCATACATTTTGTTTAGAATTTGAAAAAAGGGAAAATGCATGGTTAGTGTATTTAAAGTAAAAAATTATGTTTATTTCTATATAGTCAAGGTCTTGATGCTTTTCATACAGGGATTATAAAATACAGCTAAGACAAATTTCTTAGGAACTGCAGATGAGTGCTTGAGGAAGTGAATCGAAGGGCTCTAATGAGCTTTTGTGTTTAGTTTGATAGGAAGCAACCGAGTTCAGGATGTTTTCACTCATAACTGCACTTTCATGAAGATGGGACTGTAACTTTTAGTCATGAAATACTAGAGAATGGAACACAGAAACAGTTTTCCTGCTTCTGAATAGGGGAATTATCGAATGTTATCACTCAATGTCTAGGAGAAGGCTGGCTTCTGGTATGAGCACCTTCCATTTTAAGATAAACCTATTTTTCATTCTTACTAATGTTTCCTCAGGGAAGCTAGAAGAAGGGTTAGAGCATTTTTCCAAAACTATTTGTAATATATCCATTATGGAAAGTACTGAAAACCTGTAGTCTGTTCTCTCACGTGATTTTACTGAGTTATCCATTATAGACCACCAGGAGTTGCACATTACTTCATAATTTTTTTTTTTATGTGGGGACATATAGAAGGTTTTCATGAGCAATGGCTTTATAAAACATTGAAATTACGATGTCAGATTTTGCAGCACATTCAAAATGTTGACTTTGAATGCAAAAAAAAATCAGAAGCGGGGCTAGAATTTATCCCTGATGAATTTGTTTAGTCCTATTTTCACTACATACGGAAAGCATAGATCTATAAAACTTACTTTAACTATTTTTGAATGCACTAATCTGGAGATTTAGAGTATGTTTGTAATGATGTATTTTAGAGCTTTTTGACACATGCAAGTAAAGTTGATATAGTACTTAGTGGTGTGACTAAATTTTTACCCACATAGCTAATATCTCTTAGGCAAATCTAAATTTTAAGATCACTAAACAAGAACATGATAAAATATTATTGCACAATGACAATTAACAAAAATGAGTGTGCTTACCCATACTGAAATCACAGAATCAGAGAATCACAGAATGGCTGAGGTTGGGAGGGACCTCTGGAGGTCGTCTGGTCCAACAAAATTATGGGGAGATTTCCATTACCTTGCAAATAATACAG
Organism: Chauna torquata; assembly: GCA_013399475.1. Lineage (NCBI taxonomy): Eukaryota > Metazoa > Chordata > Aves > Anseriformes > Anhimidae > Chauna > Chauna torquata. Next base: position 352,578 of record VXAL01008561.1, on the reverse strand, counting down.
TGAAAACCTTCTAAGGCTAAATTCTGCTCTCAGGTACCTTAGCTAGTACAACCAAACCCTGTATAAAATGTATTTTGCTGTGCAGAGGGAAATTTGTACTCTAATGTTCAGCAACAAATTTTCAGAGTGGTCTAATTTTGTTTCCCCAGATTCTACTACTGTAAGTTATATCAAACCAGAACTCTCACAAATAATTCTGTCATTACTGAATGCACTTTCAAGAACTCGTTCTAGATCTTTAACAATCTTTGTCTGGGCAACTTCTAAAGCAGCCTGAGTTTTTAATCTCACTGTAGTAAAATATAGAACTTGGAATCTTAACTCGAAGTAGAAAGTACTATTAGAACATTTAAATATCCTAGACATACAGTCAATGTAAAACTTAGAACATCTTCTTCATTTACTACATAGACTTTGACTAATTAAATTAGAAATACACATTTCTTGACTCATCTCCAAGGGAAAAACTGCAATTGAAATTGTATCATGTATGTTAGTAGGTTTAGTGAGATGCTAAGGTATACGAAAAAAAGAAACAGGAAAACAAAATATACCCTGCTGTTGGGGGGATGCAGCTGAGGACAGTTTACTGAGGTATTTTTTAACGAGTGAAACAAAAGTTCTTTCTGAAGGAACTCATGTCAACATCTAAAACAGCAAAAGACCTGTGCACCTGTTCCACTCCACTTAAGGTCTGGAAGCTAGGTAATAGTGGGAATTATTTGGCAGAACTTCTTCAGGTAATGAATTTTCGTAACTTCATATACAAAGCTGTGTCTAAACACTGAAGTTCAGAGGAGTCTATTGGGGAACAGTCACCCAAGCAAGGTCTCTATTAGAAAACCTGAGTGCTCTTGCTAGTTCTTAAGATTAGAGATTAGTTATAGTGAGGAATCACTTTCGATAGGATGTGGCATGGGTATATACCATCTCCCTGACATGTACCCATGGAAAGGATATTGTACGTCCTGTTCAGAAGGGAGCTGCAATGAGCTTCAGCCACTTCCTCAGTCTGGGATGCAGCCGCCCACATACCTGGGATAATCCAGAGCTCCTTTTGTCTGCCTCTGAGTAAATACATCACTTAACTGGGTTTCAGCTTCTCGCTCCAGAAGATGGCCCATTTATAACTTTATTTCTGGTAGGATAGTAGCTCGAAGAAGAAGGGTCCCAGGAACTTGTCTGCAACACCATGCATGAAAGAGTGACCAGTGACTTTTTTTTTTTGGTGCTGTTATGTAGCCACTGGTAGTGATTTCAACTAAGGATAAACTGTGCTGTGCATTTAAAAAAGGAATTCAGATCCTCCCAGATTATGAGTATTACTCATGAAAACTAAATGCTTTTTCTGAATATTGGTGAGCAACTTGGTTAGTTTAAATCAAAATACACTTTAGGAAAAGCTCTCTAAGAAATTTAACAAACTACATAATTTAATTCTCCTGGGCAGTCTTAAAAACGGAATAACATGCTTAAATTTTCACTTTGTTATATCTTGGAGAGATCGTGTGCACTTGATTTTATTTTAGAACAAAAGGTCCTCCCCCTATTATTCTGCATAAGAAAGCTTCTCTCTCAGAAAGGGCTGAAGAGTAACATCCTACTGCACAACATCCCCAGCAGGACTGCCCTTTTCCAAAAGTCAACTGCCATTATTCTCAATGGGACTGAAATGTATCTTGCCTACAGTTAGTTGACTATTCTGAGAAGGGCAGCAGTCTTCCAAAGTTTTAAATGAGCCTACATTGACGAACTGCTCTTAAAGAGACCTATTAGAACACTGGAAACAATAGGGCTTGGCAGCCCCTCATGACAAATGCCATAAGCAAAATGGCTGGGGCACAGATGTGCCCTAAAAGCAATAGGAAATTACACATGACAAAAACTCAGGAAGAAGAAGATTGCACCTTTGTTGACAAATCAGTTCTCAGTTAAAACAAACAAATAATAGCAAAACTTCCTAGAAATTCCTAAACAACTCTTTTTAAGAGCTTTGGATCAGATATACTTTTAGAAAAAGTAGAAGAAAAGTGAATGCTAGAAATAGTAATATCTGGAAGAAGGAAAAATGGGTATGTAGAAATGTGCTTTTTGTAAAAAATAAAAGTGCAAGCAAAAGCACGGAAATGAGACACAAGGACTGACGAAAGAACTTAACACAGAGGTCTGGAAAAAATTTTGATGTATGCTTATCTGCCTAGCTGTGACAAACAACTGTATACTCATATATTAGCCAGTTCTGGCTGGTTTGTGACATGCCTGTTTCTTAAAAAAAAGAGCTTTAATAATTTCAGAAGGAATGCAGAGAAATGCAAAATGAATATACTTATATTTACAAAAAATAAAGATTAGAAAACCTAGAATAATTTTTACAGCGTTTGGTTATTCTAAGACTGTGTCATGATTGTGAAGGACCTGACCTAAGATTTTTAGTATTCAGCAGCAACTTGCTTCTAAACTATCAAGAACTACTGTAAGATTTTTATAACCCTTGTTATTAGTTTGGGAATAACAAAGCATCCACAGGTGTCCTGGTTTCATCTGGGATAGAGTTAATTTTCTTCATAGTGGCTGGTATGTGTCACATTTGGATTTAGGAGGAAAATAACGGTGATAACACATTTAGATAACATTTTAGTTGTTGCAGAGCAGTGCTTACACAGAGCCAAGGACTTTCCAGCTCCTGGTGCTGCCCCGCCAGCGAGGGGCTGGGGTTGCACAAGGAGCTGGGAGGGGACAGGACCAGGACAGGTGACCCAGACTGGCCAAAGGGACGTCCCATAGCATATGGCATCATGCTGAACAATAAAACTGGGAGGGTTGGCCGGGGTGGGGGGAAACCACTGCTTGGGGACGAGACGGGCGTCAGTCAGTGGGTGGTGAGCAATTGCGTTGTGCATCACTTGCTTCGTATACTCTTTTATTATTACTATTATTATCATTATCATTCTTATTTTGCCTTTCTCTTCTGTCCTATTAAACTCTTTAAAACACAAGCTTTTACTTTTTTTTTTTTTTTTAAAGATTCTCTCCCCCATCCCACTGGGTTGAGGGGGAGAGTGAGCGAACAGCTGTGTGGTGCTGAGCTGCTTGCAGGGTTAAACCACAAGAAGTTTTGGCCTCATTTCTGAAAAGTAGACCACTATAGCCTAGTTCTTGTTGGAAAATATTTTAAAAGGCTCAGTTTTCTATATAAAGCCCACTGATCTCTTCTCCAGACTTCATTTTATGGGGTCTGTCTCGAAACATGGAGACAACAAACACTTGGCAGGCAAAGGTGTTGTTCAGATCTCCAACCCTGATGAGTTTAACCTGGACATCCTTGTGAAAGACAATACTTTCCTATAAACCCAAAGAGCTGGAGTTCTCTTATTTCTTGACTGGCAGCTGGAAATAAATCCAGATATAGGAATATTTACATAGAATGAGATTATTTTAGAAAATCCCAGTTATATCAAGATTTGACTTTACTTAGGACTTCTCTGGGAGAAAAAGCAAATGCTGGAAGAATCTTACAATTCCTAAGGAGGAATTTACAGAATGGAAGTTACAGAATATTTGAGCGGAATATTAACATTAATTTAATCTCCCTTGTTATTTCTAGACAAACAGGCAATTTGGGGGGGAAAAAAATGAGGGAATTGCTTGAAACGAGTTCGAAAAACACTTGTAGCCATTTATTTTGTGATGTGTTAAATGTCAATGCACACTGAAGTTCTGGTTGCGGAGAAGACTGGTGTGACAACATTAATATGATTAAGGCTTTTAACAGCGATAACAACTGTTATGTTGAATCATCTTTGCAGTCTTAATGGAATAGTAATTGGAAATACTGTGCTTCTGTTACAGGATAAAACAATCTGTCTGTGTTTAAATTGTCTATTAAATAAGCATTTTTCAGTCAGTGCTTAAACTGAAAATAGCTTTAGCACAATGCTAAACAAGAACTCTGAAATGTTTATGTATCTATAGATATGTACAAACTCAGAATGCTGTTCCAAGCTCTGTATGCTGTACATTTGGATTTCATGGCTGTGCATAGATTATCAAATTAGCTAGAAGCAAAATACTTTAAAATTATATTTTTCATGATGGAAAAAAACATAGCCTGCAATTTCAGCCAGAACCTTTGGGATTCATTTTGTATACATCATTCTCTAATATGATTTTCATTTCAGTCTGTAGATCACTCAGTTTCCATGATTTTGGAAGGGAAGACTCTCAGTAAAACCTGAGAATTCCTAAGCTACGGAATTCTTCATCCTTCAAGACAGGAACCTCTTGTGATATATTGATGGGGTCTTATAAATGGGATGGTTAAGAAGTTTAAAATTCTAGGCTTTTTTTTAATGGCATTTCCATAAAAAGAAAGATTATAAAGGTTATAATTTTGAACTTCATGGTTAAAAATTGCAGCGGATTTTAATTTAATGAGTAAAATAGCTTTTCATGGGTGATATCTGAGTATGAATGAATGTATTTACGCACCTTGCTGTACATTCTGCAGTTCTGCAATTAAAACTCCGATTATCTACTCTTTTTGCCTTGCCAGTCTGTAAACGTAAACAAGGAGTAGAAGACAAACCCTCTCCACTTTTAGGCAGCAATTGAGGAAGCAGTGCTTTCAGTTAAGGAAGACTGTTGGGGCTGAATTTCCAGAGAGTCATTTGACAAAAAGTGATTTTTTTTTCTTACACAAACATAGATTATAAATTGACAGTGAGGATGACCATGTCAATTCACAATTCCATTCACTATTCATGTTCATACTATTAACAATTCACATTTCACTAATACCAGTGAAATCAAATACAAAACTTTGACTTTCTTTTCCATTACAAACACTGACTCCTTCAAATGAGTGATGTCAAGATGACCATTATTAAGAACTCTTTTGATTAGAAGTGTATTATAAGTGTATAAATGTTCAACATTTACAAATCTATATGCTAGATTTAAAAATCTAAGAAAATCTAGGAAAAAAATTCCAAGGCTCAAGGAAATTATCCCAGCACACACCTGATAAACTGTGTTAGAAGCCAGGGTGTAGGCTGCTCCTGTAACTATCTGACGGAGTCTGGCATATGCATGGGCAGTTCTGCTTGCATTTTTGGAAAATGCTACTTACCAAAGACAATTAGCTGTGCTTGTTAATTATCTCTTTGTGGATATCAATGTATTCAGATGATCTTCTCTCAATCTCAAGGCTGAATCTCAGTCTTTATGGATGAATGCCATGAGATAAAACCTCTCTAATCTGATCTTCCTTGTGCTATTTGGTTCTGGTAGAGTACATATCGGGCAGTTAGTGTTTAAATTGGTGAAAAAGTCACATTCTTCCATGTGTCTAAAGACATTCACTGAAAATTGGAAGTAAATTGCAAACCTTATCTAAAACAGCAAAACAATTTTTGAATGCTCAAACATGTATTCACCTACAGCTGAGAGGAAAAAGAAGAAAAGGGGAAAAGTAGACACTCATTTCTGGTGTGGGTAAGTTATTACTGTTCTAGGGAGAATAATAAGTTTCTGTTGTTTCAGGAAAAAAGGAAATCAATTATGTGAATTATAGCAACAGTACAGTAGTTTGTTTCGGATTTCTACTATTATGAAAATTCTGTACTGTGCTTCTCTGGATGAATTATTGAAATGAAGTCATTATCAGCTTAACTTATTTACTTTCAAATTTTATTCAGTAGAAATTACCTTGTTAAAGTTTAGCAGAAAAATGACAATATTTATGAACTGATGTAGTCACGAATCTATTTTGGAATGTCAGACTGAATATATTTCCCTCTTAAAATGTTTTTACAGGATTGCCATTAGTGTTTTGTGCTTATATTATGAGGACAACATACTTAAACTGAATATTCTGCAAACTTACACCATCTAATTATGGTATTTAAAAAATATGTATTTTTTCCACATTGCATCTCTCTTTCAATTGTGTTCCCCTCAACAGTTTTACCATCTATTGCTGATTTATAAGCAGTGCCAAGGCTATGTTTATCTATAAAGAAGAGTAAGATTTAAGAAGCAATATTTCTTGCAAACTGTATTTCCAACGCAAACTTCAAGAGTCTGGAATGGATCCCAGGAAATTTGTATCTAAATTATTTATTCATCTGGAACCTGAACCATGAAGAATCAGAAAGATAACTATAGACTGTGAAATGGATACAGCAAGACTTACAGTAGAGAGAAAGTAAAGGAATTTGAGGGTCAGCAATATACAAAGAACACAGTGATGGGCTGGATGAATAGATTCTGAATAAGCAGTTTACAGATGAAGACTATTAAAATCATGGTATTGTTTTGTGTGGATATTGACGATAGTGCTAGAAGAATGGTAGACACAAATAATTTATCTGCTTTGGCTGGAGCTGCAATGCTGAGTGACACCAGGGAGCAAAACGTGGCAGTGTGTATTCAATGCAAACCTCTGTCATTTAAGTTCTCACAAGCTCTCCAGAGCAGCACACAGACAGCACATGGCACTTTTCAGCAGCCTATAAATCAAACAGGTCTGAACAGATTTCCATTGCATAATATGACTGTTTCACTTCTGAATCTCAAAGATTTCTTGCTAATCACTGAAAATTGTTACTTTCAGCAGCTTTCACTTCTGTACACTGGAAAATTAATTTCTACTTGGGAAGCACATCCCAACTGGCAATATTCCACATAAGTGTTCAGATTGCTGTGTGAGGAGGATGTGTCTGGTTTGAGATAAAGAGATAAATCTACCTGCAGTTTGCTACAACAAACTGGTATTACTTCTTTCTCAAGAAGTTCTTCTTGTCTTCTGATCTTCCTGTCCCATCCAAAGCACTACAACTATAGTTGTTTATAGCAATCCTCGCATTGGAAAGATGATGATATTGTAAATGACCAAAGGTTTCTTTTCCTCACATCAAAATCTCATGTTTCCATGAAAAGTAATATCAGGTTGTTTACATGAGAAGATTACTAGTCCATATTTTAATTCTGCTTCTTCATATGAATCTCCTGTTAAAGATATCTCAGGCCTGTTGCCTTCCATTAGAAATGTAGGTACGAGCCTTTAAGCTATAGTAAAGACCACAATACAACCTCTTGAGGCAGGTGTTTATATGACAGCATGTGTGAGATCTGGACAACCATTACCATAACTACCTGATGAACTACCAGTTCCCTAGATCTGATGGTCTGTTTCGGGGTGACAAGATACTGATCACGAGGCTCTTTCTTACTCTAGTTCAGGTAAACCTAAGGACCTTAACTTATCCTTATATATCAACCTGTACTGCATTGCTGGTTACTGAAGGTGGTCTTGCATGTTCTGTCTCATCACAAATTTGGCAAAGTCAACTGGTAGGCCAAAGCAACACAGGAAAAGAAAAACTTATTATTCCGTTCTTTATTCACATACTTACAAATGAATGTAATTTTTAAAGATATGTGAATCGGAGAAGGGGTACAGCTTTTCTGGAAGAATTCTAATGGCTCAGACTTTCATCCAAGTTCAAACACACAAGTTGATCTATTTAACTTTGTTTATTAGGTGAATCAGGGAACATTTATACAAAATGTATTTGTTTGTTTCTTCACTGAAGGCTTTAACTCAGACAACTGGTGATGAAACACAGCAGCATAACATGGTTGAAAGTGATAAGACCAATACTAGTTTGTCCTTAAAGACTGTCAGTCTATCTCATCAGAAAGCACAGATAACTATGGTCTATGGAGCTGTGCTCCTGGGTATTAGACATGGATCTAGATCCAGCACCACCACCACCCCCACGGCCCCAGGACAGATATATCAAATTATTTCTATTATTTTGATATCTAATCTAGATTTCTGTCATAAAAGCGTAGTCTTAGTGTAACATCTTAATTCAAAAGATCACGGAACAACATGGTGGTAAAATCTGGTATGATAAGGTTTCTACCCTAAGCCAGACACATCTGTTAGCTTATTATCAAGAACCAACTGTAATCCATGAAAATATAGAGATATCTCCCCCTGTGACAGTCTACCTGGTACAAGATTTTATCTTATGTCACTGCAGCCTGCAATAGCTTTATTGTCACTTCCACTCTTTAAGTGACTGGTAGTCCAAGAACTACAACTGGAAACTAAGAGACTAATGGCAGCACAAAAGAAAGGAAGGTAGTGAGTAAATATACTCTGAGGCAATGAGACATCAGTCCTGACTACATTACATCACAATCCACACAAGCTTGTATTCTAAGTAGTATTCTATGATTTACCTCTTCTTCCTTGGTACTTTCCTCAAGTTCCCCCAGACTAGAACATCACAGTTGTGCATAAGGACTTTAATTTTCTACTTCCAGATGACATAATCATTCCTACTACTGAAAGTTAGGCAGATATGTGCTATACATACTAGACATTCCTCCACAAGAATGTGGTTAAAGTTTAAATTCTTATGCTGCTCTGTAGTAGCAAATTGCGCATGTATGTTTCTATGCCAAGGACAAATAAAATAAAATTATTTTTTCTTGGCAGTGAAGAGCACAGAAGTCCTTTTAATTTTGATTTGTTCTTGATATTGCTGTCTATACTAATTCAATTGCCTTATCTTCCACACTTCGTAGTTAACATGCCCCGAATCAACAACTACTAAATACCTTGTGTCTCTACAATGATTCCTTGTTTTGTTATTTTCTGATTTTGTCAATATTCTCTCTAGACTTACCACTTAGTCTGTTTAGCCTCTCCTGGCAAGTCAAACACATTACCCATTTCATTTTCTGATACTGTTACCAATCATACCTGATTTTACACGGTTTGCAGCCTCACACTGAACAGCTCCATTATGGAACACAGACCTGTTGTATAACCTTAACACTAACAGGCTTTATTATGTTATGCAGTGTAAGACAGCATTTGAAGTAGATGAGTACACACACAGAAAAACATCAGCGAACAACAACAAAAAAGTAAGTACACAGGAAACAGCTCAGAAATGAGACATGACCCAGGATTTTTCATGACTCTCTTGAAGATCTCTAGAAAAATATCTTTTAAGCTGCTATAATGAGTACCTAGTCTCTGGGGGTAGAAGTCTTTGAAATGCATCGAGCCCTAGATTATGTCCAAATGTCAATGGCATCTCCTCTTAATATACATGTAGTGAGGTAGAGACTCCTTTTCCTTTTCTAATTGACAGTTGAAGGAAGGAAGAAAAAATGCACCTCCCTTTTAAGGTAGGTAAAAGCTAACACTCAGTGAGTGCTTTTCCTTTGTCATAGGTTTTAAAATTGATGTAGTTCCAACTATTTCAGCAGTATCAGTTCTGATTTAGCAGAGCATGAGACAGTTAGCGGGCCCCTGACTCTGATATGAGACAGCAACAATGCTGCCTGCTTTTCTGTCTGTTTCAAGGAGCTCATGACCGAGCAGGGCAGAAGATTTTGCAGCTGTAACTTCCAACTATGGTCAGCTGGCACTTTCAAAGAAGCTGTATATGAGAGGAATTTATATCAGTGTTCAAAGGTCTTGGCTGAATTTGCAAAACTGAAGTTTTAAGACAGAAGGTTTTTGCAGGTCATTTTTAACCAGTTATTGCAATGAACACAGGTGTATGTTTTTTGAAGTGTTTTAGCTTTTCTGTTTTTCTATTCAACTAGACCTGGTAGCAGCTGAATTCAGTAATCTCCACTGGCATATAACTAAGCTATGATGATCCCTGAAGGACATAACAAAGTCTATATTCTGTAGATGGAATGAACTGAAAAGATGAAACAGAATCATACCAACAATATTTGCATGTGGTAATAACAATTTGCTTTCTAGTTCATTTCTTTACTGTTGGTCTGCATATATTTTTAAAATAAGAAGACAGCTATAAGAGTTGCAAGTTTCAAGACTTACATCAGTCTCAATTTTACTTCATATAGTGCTGCCTCCTGAAGTTTACCACAAAGCAATGCTTTAGAAAGGAGATATGGAGGACTCAGTCAGACTAACTTCACTTCTAAGAACCAGAAATGTAACAACCTGCATGCATTTGTCAAGAACAAATACCACAGCAGCCTAACTTCTGCCTGTGACAAATAGGTCTCACAGATAGAAGAGTTTCAGTAATATCATGTATCCGTATCCCAGACTGGTCACAGTCAGGACAGGGCATTATGGTTTCCTGTTTTGATGAAACTACTGCACGGTTGGGTTAGTAACAGTTGGGAAGCTGTCCTAAGTGGTTCATTGTCAACCTGGAAAGATACAAATAGTATAGTCCAGGGCTTTTGATGCTACTCTATTTTTGCCTTAACGACTATGATGCTGGAACTAAGAGTACATTTTTAAATCTGACAAAGACACCAAAATGGAAGGAGCTCTTGGATTAGGCTCAGAATGCAAAACGACTTGGCATACTAGGCGAAAGATCTGAAAAAACACGATACAAAATTCTGTGAAGACAAAGCAGTTCAAT
>VXAL01008561.1:320733-336804 GCA_013399475.1 Chauna torquata | reverse complement strand
TGTTCAATAGTCAATGACATTGTAATGGAAGGTACTGCTTACAAACTGATGCAATATATATTAGCAACTGCTAGAAGTTAATGACTAATGGTTATAGAGGGGAAAGTATGTGCTAAGAACAGCATTACACTTCTATTAATCAAACTTACTGCGTCCGATTTGCCTTTATAGGTTAGTGGAACTGTAATGCACATCACATAAATAGTTTCTGCTATTATTAATCTAAGTTTTAATACAAAACACCTTTTAATCATGCTATCATTACGTAAATAATTCGGCTAGGATAAAGTTCTGTCTGACTTTTATAGCATACCTTTTAGTCATAGGAAATTTCTGTCCTTTGTTTGCTTGTGCAATCTTAGATTCTGCATTTAGGGAAATATAAGGTAACGGTTCTGCTCCCCGTTGAAGCCGTTACTCTCTAAATACCACAGATGGGGCAATATGATAGCAAGGTAACAACCTAAAGATAAACTGGCAGAAGAGAAGCATAGCAGAACACATGTGCCTATTGCTCAGCTTGCCTCCTAGCTTTTTCTCTGCAGCAGAGCAGTACTGTACCACTTTGCACTTTACAGTTTATTTAACTTGCACTTTCCACGCCTTAGGGTGAAATCTGTTGATAACTCGTGTATTCTTTTCACTCTATAATTATTGCTGTGTAATTGTCCTGTTTTAAACCTGCCTGACCGCAAAAATATTTGCTTTCAAAGTTTTTCTTTTTCTTTTTTATCTAAGAGGGATGCATATCTGAGAGGGACAATGTAATTATAACAGTTACATCTACTATTTTTGTATTACTTCTAAGCAAATATTCCAACAGCAATAAAGTGTGTTGGCCCCTGAGAGAAAAACACAACTGCTAATGATGACTTCTTGAGTTAAGGTTGTCCATAACCAGTTTTTCTGTAGAACAGGAACAAACACACTAATGTTGGAACACTGATTTATCTGTTTGTTTCTGTTTTCTTAATGTAATTTTCATTTCTCTCTAGACTGATAATGAGACATTACAGAAAGACAATTTATAAATGTGGCAAAGATTAAACAATCACGCCATTGCCAAGTACATTATTCTGTAGCCTGTGTGCACCAACTAATTGGATTTAAACAATGTTCATAAATTAGCCTCTTTCAGAGATGAGACATACTTTACTCGATTCACCATATGGATTCTGGTCACACCTGTGATGCTGCCCACACTGGTGAAGACTAGTGAAATTCTAATTGCTGCTGCACTGCTCATCATGAATCAAGGAGCTAAACTCAGTTAAGTTCCTACATATTTATGTATCTTGACAAAGATATCCAGTACTGCTCAACCAGCATTAACTTGCATTCTTGTTTGTTCCTGGCAGAGCAGCTACAGACAGGAGAGCAATGGAGACTAAGCCACATATTTCCGGAAGTCTGCAACATAATGGATTTTGTTAGTCTAATAATCAAACAATCCTAAATAATAATGAATTTATTCTTGCAATACTGTGTGAAGAACAAATTGTTCCTCTTCATCTTAATTTAGAACCAGAGAGAGACAGATTTGCACAAGGTCATCACGTAAATCTACTGAAATTCCATTCCAATGACATGAGTTCAGGAGATATAATTTTCTCTCTGCTCTAGTATGCTGCGTTTTCCAAACATAGCTTTTGATATTGTAACAAGGTGAAAACAAGAAATATTCATATTTATTGTATCTACAGTGAAGGTAAGAGGGCATCATTATCTTATACACACAACAATTTATTTGTCACAAGTTCTGCAACTACTTTAAAAGAGAAATATAAGAAAGCATTGCAAATCAGCAAACAAGATGGCTTGATTGAGGCAACAATTAATTATGAGAAGAGTATGTCTTTTTAGCTTTGTAATTCAATGCAGCAACAAGTTGGAATTAAAGAAATTACATGCATGTTAATAAAACTTTCATGTAATACTTAAATCATAACTATATATTTCAGCATTTCAGAAAGATTCAAAACCCAGCTACAAATGCTAGACTTCAGAGACAAGAGATTGTTAGCCTCTTGGCAGCTGCAAATAGATATAAAGAGTACGACATTTTCACAGATTATTCTGGAATTTTAGAGAATCACTTGCAAGTGTACAGTAAGTTTAAAATAATTCATATTTTTATTTCTTTAAAATAGGAATTTGATCTCTTCTGGTACCAAAATCAGCAAAATTCAACTAAATAAAGAGTGAGTGCTTGTGGGAAAAGAAGAATATAGCTGCTACCTTACAAACTCTACAAGGTGAATTGACCTCATTGTCAACTCGCTTACATTATGGTTTTCTCTGCTGAATTCCACTTGCCCATAAGCAAACTCTGCAGAGCTATTTCATAGGAATCTGTAAAGACTTTATTTGAATGAGGAGGATTTTTAGTAAAACAAAACAAAACAAAACAAAAACCCAACACATTTCTAATTGAAAACAGATGGGCTATACATTTCCTAGTGTGATCCCAAACTCTGCAGTATCTGCTGTCACTTTTTGATTTGGATCATTTCTGAGGACTGCAATCCATATTGAACGTGGAAGCAATGTTTAATATTGATACTAAGAGACACAGAGTGGGAAAAACAAGAAAAAGCTATTAATGGAACTTACTTTTTGTAACAACTCCTTCAAGGCGAATTATATTTGGGTGATCAAATTGCCCCATTATACTAGCTTCTCTCAGGAAATCTCTTCTCTGCCTGTCCATATAGCCACCTTTTAGAGTTTTAATTGCAACAGGTATCTCTCTTTTTCCTGGTGTCTTCAGACGTCCACTGCATACTTCTCCAAATTCACCTTAAACAGAAAAAACATTTGTTAGACCATTCACAATGACTGAAGAACTATAGTATAGTTTGTACTACTGAATGTAAACTTATTTTTCAAAATAATCTTCAATAGCTATCTTAAAAGTTGTCCTTTTTAATAGCAGAGTGGTGTTTGTAGTGGTCAGTGAAACCAGAACACAAAAATATTCATGTAACTCACACAGCCCTTAGAACCGGATAGTATTCCTGTCAGTAAGAAATAACAGATAGGATATTCAAGTTCCTGAGTGACATCTTTCATTTGTGCCACTACCCTGAGATCATGGGGATTTGGCAGCAGCCAAACTATCTGCCCTCCACAGTATAGTTTATCCTGCTTTACTGACACTTTGAAACAGAACTTTGATATTAATGTGTTTGTGGTATAACTGAGCATGCTGTGAGGAAGTAATGTAATGAAGCTTAGATTTTAATTCTAATGATGACAAAATACCTATCTATAGCTATTTATAAGGGATGTTGCATCAACACCTAAATGAATAGAAATGCCTATCCTCCAGATGCCTGTCTGACTATCCTCCAATTGTAGAAAGCATTTAAAAATGTACTTAATGCTATTATGCCCCAGACAAGCACTTGCACATGATTTACTTAAGTGGACTTATGCGCCTATGTGAAACTGATCACCTATTTCACTGTTTGGACAGCCAAAGGCCGACAATTTCAGCAAATCAGGACTGAACTGTGTAACAACAGGAATCTCAAAGCTTGCTTCAATTGATGTTCTGTTACAAAAAGGCCTTTGAAGAATGCATGTCTCCTTTGCACATTTACTAATTAAGTTTGTATGGAAATCACAACTTTGATCTTGGAGACACTCAGAAGTTATTTAAAGCCCATACCAAATATACTCTGGATGCCTGCAGGTCAGTTTTCAATGGGCTGTAATTCAGTAAATCAAAACCAATGTTTACAAAAATATGTCAAAGCACTTGTCAGTGCAGGGTATTTCCACAGCAAAATCAGTTTTGCTACCCCAGCCATTTTGGAATCAGAACTGCTGAAACAACAACAACAACAACAACAAAGTCATAAACAGATATATATTTTATCTGGAGGAAATAATTTGTTATACCCTCCACTGAGTGCTGTATGAGCTAGTTTCCCTTAAAGTTTAACTACAGAATTGAAGACAATAAAATAAGAAAGCTCTATCCTGTTCCAGTGTGTGATCAAATACAAACCAAATACAGGAGAGATAGGACTGAAAAATGGAAGCTTCACTTCAGAAAATTGTAATTCCTTGATATTATAGGATTAGAATGGATATTGTCATACATTCTGTATTTTATTAGGCTCTGTCACTTCCACTACAACATAAAACAAGGTTTTATTAGCCAGTAAGATCCAGGAAGAGTGGAGGGATTAAAAAAAAACCAATTTCATATCTTGTCTTTCACTTCAAAATAGAGACATCATCAAGTGCAAGAGTGCAATTAACAGATGCTGAACATAACCTCTGAATAAATTAGCAGATTCTTAAACAGCTAACAAAAGCCAAGTTTCCTAGGTCTCCTTTCTACCAAAACAACCCTATTTCTTTTATTTTTACCTAATTTTTTGAAAATAAATCAAAGTATGTGCTTCCCTGAAGATACGTAAAGTGTGTGAAAATACATGTCACATAATGCTCTGGGAATCTTTTGACAAAAAAGGAAGTTGGAAAGAGAATTTCATATATGATTTATCCCCTTTATCTCTTAGAAAGCTCTGTTTAAAACTATGTTTGCCTGACTACGGCCACTGAAAAAGCATTAGTTACTGTAGACTTCCAAAATCCTACCATAAAACAAAATAATGAAACCTGAATGTTTTGAAGGAGACAGAGTCACAGAATCACAGAATGACTGAAGCTGGAAGGGATCCCTGGAGGTCATCCAGTTCTATACCCCTGCTCAAGCAGAGCCACCCAGAGCAGGTTGCCCAGGGCAATTTCCAGGTGGCTTTTGAAGCTCTCCAAAGATGGAGACTCCACAACCTCTCTGGGCAACCTGTTCCAGCGCTTCCTGATATTTAGATAGAACATCTTGTGTTTTGTCTAAACAATGTCATATAGGCATGGTATATCAATCTTCTATTCTGTGATACATCCAGCAGTGCTAGAATTCCTCTCTAAAGCCATGACGTTATTGCATCTTACTGGCTTTTCAAACTTAGTTAAAATTAAGTAAACTTAAAATTAGAAAAAAATCTGATTTCTTTCTCTTGATGAAACAGAGTGTCAAAGAAAAGACCTTCATATCCAGTTTTTAGAGGCATTTCATGATAAATCTGCAGAACTGCAAGATCTCATTTTTGAGAAAAATTCGGAAAGTATTGGTTACAGAATAAATTCTTTTGGTATTAAAGGATTATACAAGACAGTACTACAACTTCAAAATTTCAGAAATAATAGCATTCATACATTAGGGACTGTAAAGGATTGTTCAGCAAGTGTTTTGAAATGAATTAAACTGGAGGAGGCACATGAAGGACTTATAAACCCAAGATTTATTATCTGTATAACATCCAAAGCAGGAGAAGGAACATCATGTCTTCCCCCTGATCCGCCTCTTTTGTCTTTTTTGAATGCATGATTTGTACAGGCAGAACAGTCCTCTTGGATATTAGGATTGATAAACTGTAAACATAAAGACTAGTAGCAATTTTTTTGCGATGTGATGTCAACCAGACAGTTACTACATTTTGAAAACTAAGGATGTATAATAACTTCTAGTTCTGGTTTAGATTAGATGGAGGTCAATGATATCATTTAAAGTATTGAACTATTCACGCTGAGAAAGATTTTGACAAGATTCCCTTCCAGAATATTTTTTCTGGACTTTTGTTAAGATAAAGAAAGAATTTGGAATGATTGTAAGTGAAAGGGAAATGTATTCCACAGAAGGGATTTTTTAAATCTAAGAATCTGATTGCTCAATTTGAAGACAAACACTACAAATGCTGACCCTGCAGCAGTAGAGGTTCATGACTGCATGTGTAATAAGTAGAAGCTAGAAGCTAGATGTCAATGAAGTCAACACCATTCCTTGCTCCAGGGAAAAAGCTGGTGATAACTAGACAAAACAATGGAGTTCATTGTCTGTTCAGTTTTAATAATGCGTAATTAATCTGTTTTAATGATATAAAACTGACATGTCTTATTGTGTGTTATGCAAAAAGAAGCTAATTGAGCACTGCAGAAACTTGCCTTATGCAAACCATGCATCCCTTTTCTCATCCAGTCATAAAATATGTGTTATTTAAAGTGAAACAGGAATAGTCAGTCACTTAAAAGTCTGATGCAGTCTTGTATTACTACATGGGATCAAAACAAATACCTTACAACACAGAATTGCTGTTGAAAGAACTGAAAGATTGCAGCACCAAATACTGGTTAAGTCATTTCCCACACTTTTTGTCATTAGACCTGTGGGAAAATTGGCAGAAGATTTAAACTATAAAAGGAATAAAGCATACTGTCCGTGAAAAATCAAAGAATTGGCCTCTTCCTTAAGTTTCCACTTTTTAATAAAGAAAATATGAGGACAAGCATAACTTTTAAGAGAGACTTGACAAAGTATGTCTTGGAATTCCTTCCAAGAAGAGAGGCTGAAGCTTTAAAGGGCTAGAAGCGATGGAGCAGAAAAAGTGTAATGGACAGGACAAAACCAAAGGATGTCACGACATGTCAGTAGGTGCAGTGAGCTCACTACAAAGCGATGCTGAAAGGGATAATCTGAAGAAAATCTACAGCAATGAATAAAAGGCAAATTGTGGAAACTGGCAAAAAGGCACCTGGTAATCTTTGTGATGAGCCAATGGGAGATCTGATGGAATATTTAATATCAATGATAAAAAAACTCGACCAAGAGTTTTGAACCCAAAAATATACAATATCATATTAAACAATAGTAAAATTTTGCCATAAGTAGCAGATATAATAAAAGGGAATGGACTAACCAGTTTCGCCATTTAAACAGTGACTATTCCTAGAATGTGGACTTAATGAATATCTGTTTATTTGGTC
Organism: Chauna torquata; assembly: GCA_013399475.1. Taxonomy (NCBI): domain Eukaryota; kingdom Metazoa; phylum Chordata; class Aves; order Anseriformes; family Anhimidae; genus Chauna; species Chauna torquata. Next base: position 329,964 of record VXAL01008561.1, on the reverse strand, counting down.
AATGTTACCATGAGGAATGTAAACTAAACACATTTGTAAGTGTTTACTAAGTGTTTAGCTTACTAAACACTAAGCTTACCTCCACTTAGGTAAGTGGAGGTGTTAGATTTTAACTTTTTACAGTGCTGTAATCCGAAATGAAACAATCTGTAGCTCTAGTTCAAAATACAACTTCTGATCTGATATTATCCTCAGATGGTTGCAACAGACTACTCTGTAGCAAATAGGTTCTGTTTTGCCTTTGGTATTATATTCTGCTTGCTATTATGAATATTTGATCAAACTGCAAATGCCACTTTGGTTGTAAATTGTTTTCATTACTGCCTTTACTCTCCAGTTTGAACCAGGATATCAGCATAAGTTATTCAAAGACTAACAACAGAGATTGTTAACAACTATAAACCTGGGTGATCTTTCATTCAATCTGAAGGTCTACAAAACACTTTTTTATTTTTTTTTCTCAGATAAACAAGATGTAAGGTAGTCATGAATGGGTAATGGGAAGCCTTGCGAAGTAACCGGACTAGACATCCATCTTGAATCTGGATTTATGTGCAAATTTTGTTATGTTAATGCAGATCTGCATACTCTTGTGTGTACAAATGGAGTAAGTCTAAGACTAAAGTGTGAACAATTTAGAAAAGACTGCAAAGTCTGCATTCTATTTGCTTTATTTGCAAAAAGCATCAGAAGGAAGGATAGTAGTTTGGAGAGTTTGTAAATGTACTGGAACACCAAAAGCATGTTAGAGGGGAGGACTGGTAGAGCTGAAGTCGAAGGTTCAATTAATTCCCATGGAATATAGTGGCTGCATTCAAAAACATCAGCTCAGTAAATATCCATGCGGATGATTTTTTCCTCAACGTAAAGAAGTCTCATGAGCTCAGCACTCTTTCTTAACTTGTTGCTGCTTTGCATTTGCTATTTTAATCTGCCTAATGATATGAACTTGCAATAGGAATGTTTATTAAATCCACAATTAAATGTATAGACATTCTTTTTTTTTTATTTTGGTTATGATATGCTTGACAGTTGCAGGCCTAGTGTCATCTTGATCTTTATAATTATGAAAGGCTATTTTCCAATCTGCTGTCACTGCTTGAAGATCTTGCTACTTTTTCAATTTGAGTATTTGATGCCACCTTCGCTGAATTGGTTTTTAATGTCTTACAGAAAAACATCACAGTGTGGAACAGTCCGTGTGTAAGTAACGATTTTAGGTATTTGTTTTTTTTTCATGTAACTTATTATTACCTTTATGTTACTAGTATTTGGCACCAAAGGAACAGACCAAATTGTATAACATTGTTAATAAAAGATTTCAGAGAAGTCCCAATGTCTTGTGGAGCATTCAGATGTAACCGTACAGCAGAGGGTACAGTCAGGGGATCTCAGATTTTGTACTTCTAAGCAGAGAGAGACTGAAACATAGGAAAAAATAATAAAATAGCAAGCCCTAGTTTTTCGAGTTTATGGTGTATGTGTATCTGGGATAAGTGGTGGGGTTAGATTTTAACTTTTTACAGTGCTGTAATCAACAATGAGATAATCAGTAGCTTTAGTTCAAAATACTATTTCTGATTTGATATTGCCCTCAGGTAGTTGCAATAGATTACTCAGTAGCAAATAATATAATGTAGCACATACTTTAAAAGATAACATGGTTACAGAGGTGGGCAAGCTGAAAAAAGAAGCTGGGAAAAAAACTTGAGTGTCAAAGCCATCTGCACTGCAGTCACTGCAGAATTGTGAAGGGCTTTTGGACATGACTTTTTCTATTGAAAAAGCAAATTTGAAACTGCTTGCAGGAAAAGATTAGTTTAAAAAATTTCTTGTCCAGAAATGCTAGAAAAAAAAAATCAAATTTTTGCAATGTTTTACTCTGACATTTTGCAAAATAAAAGTTTTTAGTTCTTGAAGGGAAATAATTTGTTTTGAAAAATTAGTTACAGAAATTCAAAATGGAAATCATTGATCAAAATAAGATGTTTGAACAACACCAATTTAAGAAATACCTTTATTCACTTTTTAAAAGGTTTTAATGATGCATTTGGTAAAAGATTTTAATTTTTGATTTCACTGAAGTGAAAATTGTAAACATCTTTTAAAAGTAATTCTCCTATGATGAGAAATCCATTGTACATCTAGTTGCAATGTTTAGTACAGAATCAGAGAGAAAGCATAAAGGAAGCTTCAGGACCGCTGTGAATTACAATGATATGTTATGTCCCCTAGCAGCTACCCAAGAACTCCGTAAGAATTTGTACTCTCCCTGCCTCAGGCACAGTATTTAACCTGTATCTCGCCTGCATGGAAATGGGTTTAAATTTCAGTTTGCAAGTCCTACTGGGCAAATATCTTTGAAGATGACAGATTACTCAAGTAATTTTAAAAGATAATATAAAAATAAAATACGTCAAAGCAGGCAAAAATTCACTCCCAGACACACAACAAAAGGGAGAGAGAAGCTGAGTAAGGAATTTTCATAAATGAATTAAGTTGAGAATAAGGACACGATTTTCATCTGAACAAAAATCAATAAGCTCAGCCCTTCTCTGTTGTATTCAACTCCTTTGAAATCAGCAGTCATTCCAATGCTGAAGGTACTTCAATATGCTTTGTAATCTAAGACATCAATATCTATAGTATGTCTGAAGAAAAGGAAGAAATAAAAGAAATCAAATAGAATGTTTTCTGCAAAAGTCAGCCCTCTAAGGGTTCTCTCAAGCTAATTCAAATGGCATACAGTGCCAGCTACATATTATCTAGGTTAAGCAATCAGGTAAACTCTAAAGTACTCTAGCTATATGGACTGCAGGGTGAAACAGAATTTTCTCTCTTACGTTCAGGTCAACAGCTTCTCTTCTCTGTTTGTTAACAGACCAAGGTTTACATCTATTATATTATTTGCATGACATTTCCTAGTGCATAAACACCTTTTAGCAACACCGGAGACATTTCCATTGCTATGAGCATAGTGACGTATCATTAAGTGAGGGGTCTCAACTGAAAAATACTTCTCATTTCTTGAGCGATTAAAATATATTAAACACAGATAAAAAAGAAAGCTCATAGTGCATTATGTATTCTGACAGCAATTTTCCTGACAATACTTGATAGCAGGAGTTCTGTGGTAGGCTTACTATGAGCAAATTACAGAATTACAGTCTTTACTCTTTTTTACCACCGACACCCTTACACAAGATATAACGGAATTTTGCTGTCTGTTGTACTGTGAATTATCATTGGTATTCCTTTTTTGATGGCAATGAACTTATAACAAGTAAAAAAAGTTAAAAAAACTGTGTTTTTATGGTGGCATTAATTTATTAAGTAAAAAAACAGTATTGTAAAAGTAGGCCAAGAATGGACAGCTCAAAGATGGGTACTGGAATATGGAACATACTAATTGTTGCTAATGGAGCCTTTGTAGTCAGTATTGTAAGTACCTTTAAGACAGATATTTACAAAACTCAGACATTCTCAACGGTATCTTAATGATAGAGAGAAATATCCATATTGTGTAAACTGAAGACAGGTGTAGTGTTAATGTCTTTCACAAGCAAAAATGAAATTTTGGAGCTGGAATTGGAGCTCAGCATTTTATTCTGTTTCCATGTTCATCAAAATTACTGATACAGACCCTTAGCTCTCCCACATTCCCTTCCTGTTGGGGCTGAGAATAGATTAATGCTCCCCAGCCATCGAGAGTGTGCAGGTAATAACACTGAGGATGCAATGCATGACAAGGAACTCCAGACTCTCCCTGTCAGTCTCTTCCTTGCTTTGATTTGTTATAATAGTGAGAAATGGTGGTCAATAATGGCATGCCATCTGTCCTAGAGTGTCAGAACACAAGTTAAAAGAAATGGTTTTACAAGACTCTGATCTTGACAAGTATTTCTTCTCTTTAAGGAAATCCAGTATCTTTGTCAAACGTATCTTAAGGGAGAAGATAGATAGAACTAAGTGGACCTACCACACAGCAAATTCAAATCAAATAAAAATTACTACGTTTTCATAGTGCATAATTACCTTCTAAAACTCATGATCACGTAACACTGTGGAGGCCAGACCAACTGACAGGTTCAAAAGGAGTATAACAATTCTTGGAGGATAGCTCTATTAGGCACTTTCAAGAAGTTCAAAACCATTGACTACTAAATTTTGAGAGAATATATATGGATAAGGTTAGATTACATATGTCCACTTTCTTAGTTTTTTTTTTTCTAAATATTCGGTCAAAGAATGAGTTAGATAAGCACAGTCCTTACGCTAACTATACATAAGCTAATCTTGTCTCATTGGTTTCCAGTTTATTTAGATAGCCTGTCTGTACCAAACCTCCACAAGCGTATTGAAATAACTGAGCTGAGTAGGCAGGACAGGAAAGCAGCAGGACAGGAAAGCTGCTGCTGTAACTTCGGAAGCTGAAAGACACTTGAGAGTAAACTGGGCTATCAGGTAAATATGCCCACATTTTGTAATTACACTTGACCACTTGCATTATCATAGTGACTTCAGAAAAGCAGCCTTTCCATGCATAGACAGTTTTTGAGTGTGTATGCTTTTACCTGCCCCAATAACTCTCTCAATACGAATTCTTGAAGGATCTATCTCCTTTGCAAATTCATGGACAGCAAGAGATGGGTCTTCATACGTGTCTGGATCAATATATGTTTTGATTCCTGGGAAACGTACTGCAAAAAAGAAAGAATACTAGGAATCAAGAATTCTTTGATACTTACACACTATAACAATGGTTTGTTTTTTTTTAACATATTAAATCTTCCACATTTAAATTGTCAGAACCTAACAAAAGATAATGATGACCCCAAATTATTAACACCTGCTACTTATTTCACAGAAACCAACTGTAGAGTCCACAAGAGTTGTACCCATTTGCTGGCAGCACCATGCCTTCAAAGACTGAGTGCAGACTTAAACATTTCCTTTTATCCTTCAAGTGTTTTTTTTGTTTTTTTGTTTGTTTGTTTGTTTGTTTTTGTTTGTTTTTGTTTGTTTGTTTTTTAAGGTGAGGCCTGTGAGACATTATGGTTTATCTCCATAGATAGAAGATAAACCTCTGTCAATCCGACACAATCAAAAGCATTCAAAATTACTGCCTGAAACTGCAAGCAAGGTCCTGCTGAACCCTGCTCAAATCTCCTGAGATAGGTGACTGAAAGCACAGATATGTCTTCAGGATTGTTGCAATGCATTGTTACATCAGACTTCCTTTCAGCTTGCAATGATAACTGATAACCAGTGTTAGTGTGAACCCCAGAGAAAATGTAGGTATTAGGTTCTCTGAATTTTATGTATACCTCTAATTACTATCATGTTTGCTGTCTACGCAGGTGCCAGAGGAACAAAAAGTCAAAGGCCTTTAGAAAACTCAGTCTTCGGATTTCAACTGATAAGACAGTGTCAAACTCTCATGCAATTTTGTCTCTGTCACAGCTGAACCCAAGCATGTCCTGAGAAAAAAGCTAAACAACAGCCCTACCTAAGTTTTGAGGAAAATGCTATTTTAGGTAAGACAAAGTACTTTTTTTTTATTTTTTATTGTAAGCATTTCCTTTCCAACTGCTATTTAGTATTTTAGTCTGAAGAGGCTCCTTGGTGTCTCTGCACTTAGCTCACATCCTGAAGGAATTTTTCAAGTACAGCTGATAAATTGGGAAACTATAACCTTGGAAAATGCAGCTAGTCACAAGAGAAAATATGAGCTCTGAGCTGTTCAGTTGAAAGGGTGTCTACAGAGACACCAAGTGAAGGCTCAAAGATATGGGGAAAAGCAGATCCCCAAGACTGACAGTGATTATTGCTAAAGCAGTTTGTGTTCCCCTTTGCTGCTCCTCGGACAATTTAGACAATCTGTCCTTTACTTTGAAAACACTGCTTGCTAATTTACTCCTGTCTTTTACTGGTGGATGAATGAACATTGTTTTTGCCAAACAGGTCCAACTTTTGAGATCCTCTTCACTGAGAATAGGTCCTGGAGGACTGTGCTGTTTTGTTCTGTTCGATCAGCTTGCACAACCAGAGAGCCAGGTGCAAGATGAGAACAAAAATATCCAAATCCATTAACAAGGCTTTGATAATATCTGTCTGCTTCCTTGGAGATGGCTGTGGCAATAGTGGGTTGGTGCCAGATTGCTTTGGCAGGTTCCAGCAAGCCATCATTTTCTGGCATGGCTAATATCCCTCATGTTCTTGAGTGTAGCATGTCCAAGAACTTCTGTTGTTTCTCTTGGACTATCTGGATGGGAAATTTTTTAGGCTCCTGCCATGTGGTGATTAAGTTCTGGAAAACTTTCAATTCGTTAACAGACATTGAAGTAGATAATGCATCAACTTAGCAGAATAAGAGGAGGGTATTGCAGCTGGGTCCAGAAAACCTCTTTAAAAGAATTAAGTACTACTCAGCCTTCTTCCTCTTATCACTTAGTGGAAGAGTCTAAAGCACTTCATTATCTGATAAGCCTAAATACATTAGGTGAGATCTAGTTAAGGACATATGAATGTGGCTGGGCTTCATTAAGTCACCTGCAACACCCATTTGGACTAATGCTGATACATACATACCATACAGAAATGGGAGGAACACCAGACATCATGGGATTTCACATTATCAGCAAGATTATGGACCCTTTACTAACTCCCTTCAAAAAGCATATTTCCTGCAATCTTCCTCTGAGTCATACAGAGCTCCCAAGGGAGAGACGAAGGACAAACAGGAGATGGTTCTCCTCTGCATGCAGCAGAAGCACAGGAGATAAAGCATGGACATGACTAAGCTGGGAGTAGGAACAGGAAATGCTAACCAGTGCAAGTTTTGCAGCAGAACTTCTTTTTTTTTTTTAAACAGCTTCAGTCTGTTTAGGAGAGGCCACCCTTTTACTGATCCCAGTAGAAACTGCGCAGCCCCATATATTGTTTCAAGTTGAGATGCTGGATACCAAATCTGTAAGTGGTCAACAGTCAGGCAAAGATTGCTACTAGCGTGAAAAAGGCTCTTCTTGTGGAGGCACTGAGTGCTCCATTGTAATGGAAAGAATATAGTTGGCAATACGGTCTTAGCTATTGCGGTAAATCACAGTAATTCCTCTTTATCTTTGGTTCTGTGGAGCTCACGCATGATCAGGGAAATGACCCCTCGAGTCTGATGCTGAGAACTGCAAAAGAATGAGAAGCCTCTTACATGAAGCTTTGTGTCAGCATGAAATAGGGTCATCATTTGCCCTGGCAGGAAAGACACTTAGTGAGGCTTTTCTCAAATTCAGTCAAGGCCTCCAGAGGTATATATCAAACTCTCCAGCAGGAAGGTTTTTGTCTTTTGCTCTTTCTGATTACATTTGGAAACAAATGACAAACAAATCTAAGAAGTACCCTTTATGGTGAAATGTGCCCTTTTTCAAGATGGAAGGAGTCACTTGGCTTGATATAGTGTTGTCACCTGAAAAAAGATTTTATTTCTTCTGCCTTGATCATAATATTCCCACGGATGTTTTCAAAGTTGAATACAAAATTAATAAAAATATAAAACCTTTTCTACAAGCCAACAATAAATAACTCTTTTTTAGCTGCTCTAACATAAAACAATGAGGCTGGTAATTTAAACAAAGTAGCTAAACTAAGCTAAATAAACTAATATACTGCCTGCGAGAGTTTTTCTCTCAGAGTACTGATCAGTGAAAAAGAATATGAGAGGCTACCCATTCTACTTTTTATTTCTTGGGTGGCTGGAAGTGCAGATCCCCAAAGACACTAATAGCCAAAGAGAACTGGATACAAATAAGGCACATGGTCACCAAGAGCGGAATTTTGAGGTAGACACTCAATACAGTCCAGGCCGGTTGTGAATTCACAGAAATACACCTGGAAAACTGATAAATATGATTAATAGAACAACAAAAAAAACTTATTCACTAGAGTGAATTCAGTGAAATTGTTCAAGAGGACATACAAATAAAAACTGTCTTGATGGTGCAGACAATAAGGAACTATTAAAATGGCCAGATTAAAACATCAAGGGCAAAAGATGTACAGAAAACAATGAACATTCTTCATTTAAAACATGATACAGATTTTATATAACAGTGTTAAACTACTTACAATGTCCATTTTGCAAATGAGCCCTTCTTTTTTCTTCAGATTTCATTTTGGCCTTTATGTACCACTGGCATCTTTTAAGAAAAGCAAGCGAGGTTTTAGTTAAAATAGCTGTCTTGCATAAAATAAATGTACATTAAGTTTTATCTGCAGTTTTATGAAAGCCAAAATCTTTGCATTCTGAATCTATAGAGATTTAGTTGTGAAACTAAAGAGAGAAACATGCACAAAGGACCACAGGCAGATTAGATACCAATGAAAAAAATCCCAGTTGGATGATTAGTAGTGAAAATGACTACTGGTGTTTGATGCAATACTTTATTTCCAAGTTTGAAAGAATCCTGATACTTAAATTAATTTTCTGCGTTCTTGTTTGCATACATTGCTTTGTGTAAATTAAACCTTATCCTATTACATTTTATACCCAGTGGGTCAAAAAAGCTCAAAATTTCTTCATAAGGTAATAGGTTCTTCGACTTCAACATCTTTCATGAAAAAGAAAATATTTTTTTCTCGTTAGGACCACTATTTTTTCTTCTGAGTAGTTCTGCTGTTCAGTCTGTCAGGCACAGACTTGTTATTTGTTATAAGGTAGATGCTATCTCATAGGATAAACTGTATGTAGCCTGCTATGTGAATACAGTGATTTAACATAGGCCTGCGTGATTGCAAATCCTTGACAAACAACAAAAAACGCTCCTGATGTTCATTAATAATTAGCAACCTTACCTGACAATTAAAGGTTATGTTGGAGAAAACCACCGCATGGCAAAATTTCAGGTTCCCTGTAACGAAACCTCTCCTAACTTGAATGCTGCCTATCTATGGGACAGTTAGTGCTCATTTAGGGGGTCCCATGATAGGAGCAACTGGTTTTGTCAAAAAAAAAAAAATCATGAAAGATTTGTTCTTCGTCTTAAAGCTCTTACTCACTGAGCAACACATGAAGGATGATTTAGAGAGAAACCTTTGGGGCTAAGGGCTAGGCTGAGGGCTACAGGCTGTTTGGGCACTGACAGCAGCACATGTGGAAGTACACTTTGGTGTACAGACATTCAGTTCCAAGACCAGCTCAAAAAAACAAAAAACAAAAAACTGGCTTTTATGTATTCA
>VXAL01008561.1:213293-308673 GCA_013399475.1 Chauna torquata | reverse complement strand
ATGTAAACCACTTTAACCTACAACCTGTTCTTCTGTCTTAAAATGGAGGACTGAACCATGTAGCCCTGCTAGTCATCCTCTGCCTCTAGTGAGTTTAGAGAAAAACTCAAGTTTCTAAGTTACCTTTTGTGCTTTTCATAGTACCATCCTTAGTCCTTCTTGTCCTTTATCTCATGGTTTTAGAGCTAGAGGAGCTCCAATATACACAGTCCCTTGGCACTATGGCATTATGGAAATCTACAGGGATTTGAATGGCCTCAGACCTCAGACACTTGGAATGACATCTTAGGGAAGGGTGAATTAATAATACAGTAGCATTTACAATGACACCACTGGCTCATTCATTTGGATCCAAGTTTACATTACTTCATCTAATGGATTATAAGCATGTTGTTGAAAACTGCCTAAGGTTCCACAGCCATCGCTTTTAGTAGCAAGGTCAGCTTAAAATATCTTTGTCTCTTTGATATCTAGCTCAATTACTTGTCAATTACAGCTTCAATTACTTGTTCTGATCCATGCAAAAAGTTATTTTAAAATTGGATTAACACCCTACTCTAGCTCACCATGCAGCCCAACCAGGCAGTTGCATTAGTGCAAATGAGAAAAAGATGTGGGGTTTGGAAGGTGTGCATGGACTCTCACTCCCAGGAGATGTTTCTATCAGCAGTGCTGATATGAGAAATGTCACAGGAACCACAGTCTTCCTCATTTAGACGGGTAAGTCACATTTTTACATATACGACATAAGCTCATAGAGGTTTAAATACCATTTACTTTTGATAACAGTCATGACGCAGTGTGCCTAAAGGCTAGTATTTATTGCACCAGTAAATGCATACAAGATCTACCAGAATTCTTGAAAGCACCCAAGTGCTTAATGCCTATTCAAACAATTGGCTTAAGTACCTAGGAAAATTTCAGAAGTCCATTTAGGCATTAAATACTTAGAAATCTGTCCCTAAAACATGTTGAAATAGAAGCTAAGAAGCATTGAAAATGGAACACAAACCCATGGGTGCTCTTGAAAACACTTGCATAGTTTTGAGTCTGTATTTTACCTTAAGTAACTTGAATTCTAACACACTAATGATACACATAATTGGTTAATTAAAGTAATTTCATTAATGAGTGTTTTAGTGCTGTATCTACTGCACTCATTTTATCTCAAATAAATCTCAAATGCTTGTAAATACCTTGTTCATGGTTTCTTTGAAAGTGTAGGGCAATATATAACATCAAAATAAAATTGTTCAGGGCATGAGTCAAGTCTTTTTGCAAGTTCTTCAGGAATATGTAGGTTTTTTGCTTCTCACTGGCAAATTTAGTAGACTTATTGGTTGAAATACATATAAAAGTTTTCATTTTTTTATCATAGGTTCTGGGAGCACTAAAAACTATAGAGAAAAAAAAAACCTCTGTGTTGTAAGAGCTTGCAGGAAGCTGCTGGACTTACACAACATATAAGACTTACTCAGGATAATTCCAGATGTTAAAAGGAAGGCCTTCTTTAAATGAAGGAAGGATACGGGACAAGCCAGAAAATCTTGCAGAAGGAAACATTCTTTCAGCCCAATGGTGGGGTAAAATTTCTATTTGTTGTTCAAAAAAAAAAACCAAAAAACAAAAAAAACCCAAAACAACAAAACAAACAAACAACCATCCAGAAGTGTGAGGCTGAGGCTTACTTCTTTTTATCATACAGCAGTGGTCACTCAGTGATAAGCATAAGGTATGGATTCAGCCATTCAAACTCCCAATGTCTGACTGTTTGAGAATTAAATGCTATTTCTATTGTATTTGATTTTTTCCTTTCAGTAAAACTTACTTTCATCTCCAGTTTCAAATTCAAACTTCTGGCTATAGCCGCTGTATCCTGCTGCCGTCCTGACTCTGATATGAAATATATACTTGGTGGCTGGCTTGAGACCTGTGATGATAACACTTGGAGCCTTGGACCTTGTGGAGGAATAGCTGAGCTGCTCATGCTCCTGAGGGACAAAAGAGGGGAGAAATGATATCAGGTTGAGTTGTACAAACTTTGCAAAAAGTATATAGCAAAACTGAAGCTCCACATTCTTCTCATGAATGTAAAATGTTTTTATAAAAGGAGGTGCAGGTATGGATTTCAATACTTTGATTTTGTGCTATAACCACAATGTATGACATGGCCTTGATTGAGATTTCATTTTTTTTGTCCTTGGCCTTGCATATAAACACATCACATCTTTGTGACTTGGGTTAGTAATTACACTGTAGTCAAAACAATATGGAATTAGTACAAGACTACATTCACAGAAAATGACAGCTAGAATGGCAGCTAACTGTTTTTGCACAATGGACAAACTAGGAGGTCAGTAAGTGCTAGTAAGCTGTAAAGTAAAGATGTGGGAGTATTCAAATACCCGCTACTCACTTCTACCCGCAGGTAGTGCCAAAATGCCGGCGCTATCCGTGGGTAGACCTGTGGGTAAAAGAAAATAAAAATTAACTTTTTCTTTAAAGTCTGTAAACTTCTAGTATGGTTCAACTGCTTCACTGCTGTTGAACTTTATTTCTCTTTCCAGGTAGCTGTAATGTAGCCATACATAAAATTCCCTTTCACAGTCTGTAAGGAGAGACACTCTCTGTGAAATTCCCCTGTTAATCTCCTAGTAGTTGATCTTGGGCATTTGCTGAGAATTCCTGACTCTCGCAGAGATCACTGGGAATTGCTGCTGCAGACCAGCTGCTATATTATGGTTAATAGCCACATTGACTCCTGCACAAAAACTAAGTGCAGCTTTGCTAGACACATCATTAACAATAGTTTTGTATGAAGGAATGACTTAAAAGAGAGTTTATTTCCTGTCATGAGTTACCACCACTTGATAAATCAGTAACCTGTAATATTTTATATGGTGCCTTAAGGCTAGCTTTACCATGTTACAGCAGAGGTTGTCCCCAAAGTGACACATGAGCAGAACTGTCCTTGGCATATGCTTAATAACCCAACCGGGGTACCTATAGGGCACCATATACATTTATCGTACCATGCAGTAGTATCAGAGTATGTATACGTTATTCAAAGGATGTTTCCAGCCTATTAAGAAGGAAGCAATCTGATTCACAGAAGAGATATAGCCAGGAGAAGAGTAGGTTTCAGTTAGGTTCTGCTGAACTCCTAACTGCTTCTGAGTAACATACGTATATTTTTTTATATAACACAAACTGTAAACACACCGGGTCAAGTTCAGTCATGGTGTAACAAAGTCACATTAGCGTAAGGTAGGAGGTATATCTGTATTCCCCCAGTAGGCATAGAAGGAGATGGCTCAGAAAACGAAATTAAAAAAACTATCAAACACAGAAAAACAACCTAATGATTCTGTTAAGTGAAGGAGAAGGAAAGTATGCAATAATGACCAATATCTAAAATAACTGCACTTAATGCTCAATTTAAACACTGGAAATAATTTGAGAAACTAGAGTAAGAGGAAGTGCTAATTTGTTCCACTGTCTATTAACAAATTTTGAAATGTCAAGAAATATATATTTAAATTGAAATTGTAGGACACTATCCATGTAATCTTATGAATGGAGACTACAATTAATATGCGATCTAACAACTGTTATAAACATAAGATTTCCCCAATTACTTGAAATGTTATAACTTCACTTTGAGCAGGTTAGTGGATTTTAAGCTTTCATTTTCTGAGAAATTTCAGAATAAATCTATTTTCTTCTGATAGAAGACCAAGCTGTTACAGTAAGGGATATATATATATATATTTAAGATCAAGCTTGCTTCAATTTGAAAATAGCATGTATGTGAGCAAAAAAAGGTATAATTGGTTAATATTTAGATTTATAAGGAAATGGAGAACGCCTACACAGAATAGTTTCCATATTCCTTTACAGACATTTCACAAACAGCCAGGGTGTCACGAAGAGCTAATTTCTATTCTATAGTCTTGTTATACGTGCAACTTCCAGGGACTTTTGTGTGTAGAGGGCTAATATACCCTAACATGTAACTTGGCCCGGGGTATGCAATCCTGGAGAGCACAAGACTTAAATTCGCTTAGTAATGAAGCTGCTGAATAAGGTGTGTAAATTTCCACTGAAAGAGGCCAAGTCTTTTAACAAAAGCTAGCAGACAGCTCAAAATCTATCTAAGAATTAGGGGGTTGGGGGGGGGGAACAACAAAACAACAACAACAAACAAGAGATTTTGCACTGTCCTAAAACCACACAATTGCATGACTAAGAAAGAAATCATAGATATGTCCTTGTTGCCTGTTAAATACAGTCTCATTCCAAGAGACTGTTTTTGCACTTCCATCCAGGTAAAGACAGGACAGGAAAAACTCTGGGTACGTTCATTAAAACGGTTATGTAAACAGCACACACGTGCTCTGTACAGATATTAGTACGCTTCAGTTCAAAGTTTTAGCAAGTACTATATGCTCCATCTGTCGTTGTCCACAGGTGGGCAGAGGCTTTATACTCTGGAACACTCTGGAAATGTTTATTTAGGCTCCACAGCCTGTAAGGTAAGGAGGAGATCAGCAACTAAGGGATTTCACTGTGCGACCTAGTAGCTGAAAGCCATTTCCTCTCCCCAGACTACCTTGCTGCTTGAAATCAAGTACAGAGCATTTAACAATTTACTCTTTTTTATCTCTTGCTGAAATGCAGAAATAAAGTTTCAGAATATGTTGATAGAATTGGAAAAAGAAATAGGTTATTTTAGAGGAGGATGGAAACAGAATTTTTTTCAAAAGTAGTAGAGGCTCCCCAAGATCCAGTGCTTGGATTTACTCTCTGAAGCTTGCAGAAGGTCAGTGTCAACAATGAACTGGAAATGACTTCTGAAGAAAACACTCTGATCTATATCTGTTATGTTATATGTTATATCTGTTATTACTGGCTAGCCACAGCCTGTGTAGAATGCAGCACTTGGGATATAGCAGCTCCCCTAACCAAGGATGTGGAATGGATAGTTCTCCAGTATAATTTATTATTTTTAGTTCATCAAAGACAATGAGTGTGACAAGGGCTGTGATGGTAACATTTAATCAAGACAGTTGATTAACAGTAAGTTGCATCCCTAAAAAAGAAGAGGTTTTTTTTTTTTTTTTTTTAAGAAAGACCGGAGAGATCATTTTCCAGTCAATAGAGACAGCAATAGCTACCATAAAGCTTACACTGTTTTCTGATTCACAGCAGACTGCCAGACAAAGACTGCAAATGGAGTGGACTAGAAGAATAATTCTACTACAGTTTTAAAGAATAAAATGTAGAACTTCAATTGTAACTAAGAGGTCTGAAAACAACAAAAACAACAAGACAGCACAGAAGTTTAAAAAAATAATGTTTCATGGCATTGTTTAATTCTTCATGTTGATAACTTCACGTGTCAGAAATGCAAATGTTATTATTTTCCAAAATTTACCTACACTGATATTGTTTCAGTAGGACAAAGTCTAAGGTATAGCCAACAATATATCTGCTCATTCGATAATTGAGGTAACCATTTTTTTCCTCTCTTGCTAATGATAAGTCAAAGCAAAGGAAAATAAAAATATTTCCGTTAATTGAAATAGAAATAAATCATTGTGTGTTTGATTCTGGAAGACATTGCTTTGCCTGCAAATTAATAGAAAATATGTATTAGCTTCTGGGTTGTTGCAGAATGTATATAATAACACAGCCAGGTTATTACAAACCCATTGAATCCCAAAAACTGTGTAGCAAAGATTTGAAGTCTTTTTTTCTTGTAAATCAGAAAACTTTCCAAATTACAGAAAATGTCCTTTTGTTAACCCTGAGTATACAGAAACAGTGAAGAAACACTAGCAGATACTTATCTTCAGACCCTGCAGATTAAAATAATCCAAATATGTTTTTCAAATATTTGAACCTAATTTGTAAACATTACATCTGAATTGATCCAGCTGCAATTTTCAGGGTGATGACAGTTGAAAGTCATTTTAGTGACTGACCACTCTTTCTATTTCTTTCACAACGTGGCAAGAAGCTATGACATGTTTTTAGGAAACCATAGTATTGTTTTATAGAGGGTGATCTTTGTAGCTCACATTTCATCATGTCATTCAGTGCTTTGTGCCATAAGAAAAAAAAATATGATAAATTACCTGTCTAGATATACAACTTTTACAAAAATCACACTGTGACAAACTAGAAGAAATGGGGAAGGCTTTCAGTCAGTGACATGCATTAGCTTTCAATTACTTTCACATTGTGATTTTGGCAAGCAAACTTCCTAATCTGTCCCAACCATTTTCTTCAAAAAGCAGGCTAACTTTTTAGAGGGTTACATTACTGAGGGTTGAAACTTGACAAGAGCTCCAAGAAGAGAATTTTTATCAGAATATTCACAGAGAGAGAAGATTTTTGTACATGCTTCAGGAAAACCGCACTTGGAAGTGATCAAATACTCTATCACCACATCCCAGAGTTCTCTTTTTTTTCCTATGTTTTTTTTTTTCTTTAATTTGGTGAATTTACTATATACTTCTCTTCTTAATTACAGCAGCAGAAAGAACATTTTCCCTGAAAAAAGCTGGATGTTAAGTCTCAAATTAAACTTAGGTTGTAAATTTGAAAGGATTTAGGAACTGATTTTAAGAGGCACTGAAATATATCAAGTACTGAACAATATTTTAAACAGTATGACACCTGTGACAATCGATTTATCACAATGCTAAGATGAGGTCAGTAGAAACGTGCATGTGAAAGGAAAATTTGTGATGTGTTAAGCATTTCTTAGTATCCCTGGTTTGCAGGCACGACCCCACATTACTTAGTGCCAGAAATACTTGAAGCACATGTGTGGTGGGACCAAGGTGGGGAGAGTCCTGCGGAGTAGTACCCTCTCCTACAGTGAACTTCCCAAAGACAACTGAGAGGCCTTCCTGTTCAAGTCACGTAAATTTTACGCACAGTAAGTATAAAGTTTCTGGGTGAGACTAAACAGGACTACATGGAGGATGACTGCCCTGTTCTGCCTCACTCTGGGGCAGGTTGTGCCTAATGGCACCTTCCTGAGGGGCAAGAGCTTCTGCCCGTCCCTTTGGGGTGGTGGAAGTTATTTTGGTCACCTCCAAGGACTGTTGGGCTCGCTGCTTCCTCAATGCCTGCCCAGGGTTGCCTGCAGGATGCTCTGGGGGTTCCCATCTCCATGCCCTTTCGTTTCCCTTCTTTCCTTTCCTCAGTCTCTTATGCCATCTGTCATATGGCCCAAAAACGGATGTCTAGGAGTACACTATCATAAAAATATTACTGCTATCATACTGGAAAGGGCATATGATTTGTTATAGCAAATGAAATAGGGGAAAGGGAATCTCATCGTTTTGATGTGTCTGAGGGAAAAAAAGCTTCAGAAGCAGGTACCCAAGGAGGAAGTTGCTGAAACTAGATACAAAAAGAATAATAGCTGGAAACTTCACATTGTTTTATGCGAATCTTTTACACAAAGACTTCAGCCATTTTGTCCTGGATTCATATATAAGACAATTCTCCAAAGAGTGGATGCTTGAACTCTCCAAAGAGTGGACACCCCGTATTTTCAAGCTCACTTTGATGTTTTTAGCTCTCAAAGACTACCATATTACTCTGAAATACCATCTAATATCCTAACGTTGGTAAAGACAATTTGTTACTGCTTCATAACAAAATAGTGACAGACAAAAAATACATTCCACGGTATTTGTCTAGATAACCTTATTTCTGTCTGTTTTAGGTCTATTTTAGTGTATTTCATTTTTCTGCAAAGTTATTTCAGTGGGACAAGCTGAAATAGAAAAAAAATAACATGATATGAATGCAATATAAAATAACTAACAGCAACAATGCTGTTAGTTCATGAAAAACAACTCAGTTTTGATGTTGTAAGTACTAAATCATACTTCATAATGAGTGTGGAAAACTGAGTACTATGAACAAAATTCACTACTGAGAGAAGCATATAGAGATTCATCGTACTCAATTGACCAGCAGTCATTTACGCCAATGACAAATTTGTTTGTCTTTGACTGAAAGGAGGCTGTGGCCTTCTTCCAAAATAAGATTTACAGAAGGACAGACATAACAACCCCATATGTATTTGGAACTAGCTGAATGACCTTACAGTTAAAGGCACTGCTGATAGTATATTGGATATTTTTCAATTTTCTATAGAGGAGAAAAGTGGATGAATTTATTAACCACTAGATGTTCTGACCAAGACACAGATTATTACTTTGCATCAGTCACATACTGCTGGAGTACAAAGAAATATTCTGCAATGTCTGTAAAAATATGCCTGAGACAGTAATTGCAATACCTGATACATTTTGTTGTGGAGGGATACACACAGACCCTTCCTTCAATGTGGTGACCAACAGTAAGAAGTTTGATTTTAGCAAAAGCACATTTTCCTTACTTGAAAAGGTGATAAAGTGCTCCATCAACATAACGTGACAGCTAAGAATACAAGCTTAAGAGTTTTGCTTCTTAAAGAAAACATTAGGAAGTGGACAAGGTGTAGTCTAGCAAAATATACATTCATGTCATTAATTTTTTTTTTAATTTCAGTTTGTCCCACTGAAATAAGAGAGTACTATTGACTATATTTTCCCATCCTCTTGGAAAATTTCAGCTCGCATCAATCTCTGGTAATAATACTATCTAATACGATATTAGGTAATCCTACCTGCAGTTTGTGACAGACCTACAGCTGGACATATGGAGACAGAAGTTATCAAGGATCAAGGATGACTTTGCCACTACTCCCTTCTCATGTCAATGACGAGATTTGTAGACTACCTTGAAAGCCAGAGCTTTCCACAGAGAGAGGTTTGGGAGTGGACAGGAAGCTTTGACTCTCAAGGTTGGCCAGTCCTTCTGCCATGACCATTCCCAGGGAGGCTAGAAGTCTCAGAATAAAACAATTCAATTCCAATGTGCAGAGAGGTATGGGATGCTGTGTCTCATTCTTGCCACAGATAATATACACTTACTCTTGCATGGATTCTGGGTTTATAAACTGAATTTTAAACTTGGATGTTCTTCCTGGATGTTAATGCATGCTTTTACCAGAGCCTGATTTTACGTTGTGGCGAAATTTAGACATGTACCAGCCATACTGTCATGCACCCTATTTTCCATGGAAAGGAAGCACAATTTTGTGGGCTAGAAGGGGCATGGCATGCTCTGTGACAGATAGACAGTGACAGGACCAGGATCATAGGAAATGTCAAGGACTACATATGTTCTGTATTTACTGATAACTACAGAGGATTTGTACAGAATCTGCAAAATGAAAGAACAGTTTCACTTATATAGCTGTATTTCGCATTGCATGTAAGTAGGAAGTGAACTATTGGCTGCTATGTATGGCTCAGGGTTCACATAAAAGGAGAAGTATGAGAAATGCTCTGATCCTTCACATTAGTATCAAAGAAATATTGTGATCTTTAGATGGCACAGGACTTGCAAGAAGTAGTTCTGAGAACACAGGGGCTGGAGGGTTAAACATAAGCTAAACTAGTCTATCTAATAAAATGTACTCTTACAAGTAGGCGTTAGAATCTGATAGCAGGAAATTCATAAGACCTCTTTCATTACCTACTGCAAATCTATCTTGAGAAAATCTGTAATTAAAACATAAATATAATCCATACAAGAGATATCAATATTACACAATGTAATACAGAGTCTAAGACTATCCAAGTTAAACACAGAATTATAATATGAGGTTTGAAAATGGTTTCTCTGTTTTGAAGGAAATTGCATTTTTCTTATTGTTTGTGTGATTCTTCTTATCAATGGATTTTATTCTGATTCAGAGAGACAGTGTTCACAAATCTGTGATAGTTCGGTTCGTGCATGAACACAAGCACTTTTCAGAATCAAACTCTTTCCTGTAGCAACCATTGCTCAAGTATCTGAATGCATATCTATCTTATATTTATATTTGGCTTTATAATCAAGATATTTTTTCAGATCTAAATAAATTGACTGATTGATTGGAAGTTACAATGGTGCTAATGGCCTAAGACTAGGGAAACTGATTTAATGGAGTAGCAGTATCAGAGTATAAAAAATAATGAAAAGCTTTCTGCTTTTGCAATGCATCAGAATAGCTGAGTCTGTCCCATCAACATATGCTGTAATGAAATACTTCCATTGTATAATAGCATCAGATTAAATGATAGTTCTTCATTATGCCTCACTGAAAGGAGCTACTTTATTAATGAATGTTATATTCATTCAACACCCAGATGCAATACCACCATGATATTAGCATTTTTCTCATAAGCTCAAAAGAAAGGGAATTCGTTCTGATGATATTTAAAACCTGCAAACAAATAGATAAACCTCCACTTACCACCCCTATGTGAATATGCTTTTCTCTCATTTTTCCCCACATTATTTCAAGGGAAACAGCACAGAAATGAAGACTTTATGCACATATATGAAAATACTGATAAAAACTAAACAAAATCTGATGACATTTTATCAGTTTAGACTCATACTGCTATCAAAGAGTTTACATATGATTTTATGGGTGAGAAAAAGTATAAAGTATATATTACTAAAAATATTTAGTGCAAAAAAGATTAATGGAAATAAAAGCTGAAATGCAGAATTTTGCTTATCGTGCTGTCCTGTTTTTGGCTGGAATAGAATTAACTTTCTTCATAGTGGCTGGTAGGTGCCATGTTTTGGATTCAGGAGAAAAATAATGCTGATAACACACCGATGTTTTAGTTGTTGCAGAGCAGTGCTTATACAGAGCCAAGGACTTTTCTGCTTCTTTTGCTGCCCTACCAGCCAGGAGGCTGGGGGTGCACTAGGAGCTGGGAGGGGACACAGCCAGGACAGGTGACCCAAACGGGCCAAAGGGACATCCCATACCATACGGCGTGATGCGGGAAAATAAAAACTGGGAGGGTGGCCGGGGAGGTAGGGGGAAACTGCTGCTTGGGAACGGGCTGGGCATCGGTCCGTGGGTGGTGAGCAATTGTATTGTGTGTCACTTGCTTTGTATATTCCTTTATTATTACTATTATTATTATTATCATTATTATTTTGCCTTCCTTTTCTG
This sequence comes from Chauna torquata, assembly GCA_013399475.1. Lineage (NCBI taxonomy): Eukaryota > Metazoa > Chordata > Aves > Anseriformes > Anhimidae > Chauna > Chauna torquata. The sequence goes on along the minus strand of VXAL01008561.1, from coordinate 297,578 downwards.
TCCTATTAAACTGTCTTTATCTCAACCCACAAGCTTTTACTTTTTTTTTCCCGATTCTCTCCCCTGTCCCAGGGGGAGAATCCAGGGAGACCATAACTGAATTTACTATCAACTGTTTGCAAATAGATTTTTCTGGTTTATATCTATTGTCCTCCAACATGAAAATTCTGTACTTAAGCCACATAATCCTGCTTAGCCTTTTTGGAGCACAATCACCTAACAGGAGGAAATAGTAATAGAGATTCAGTCTATATGCCACAGGGACCAGGTCTTTCTCCTGTGCATTAAAGCACAATGACAAAGCTGAATAAGTACCACAATAAAGTAAAGAAGATTCAGAGTTTTGTGGTTCAGACATTATCAATGTTTAAATAAAAGCACTAATAACAAAAAAGTATCTTTTATGAGAGCATTTGTTCACATTTTTCCACTTTACATCAGTTTGAAGGATATACACAGTGTGACCTACAGAGGAAGAATTATTATTTTAAAGGAATGGCCACAATTCTGGAAGCCAGGAACTTTTATTAATTGTAGCTCTGGGCCATCATGAAAGGAAATCTCCTACTCCTTCCTTAGTTTTCCCTTGGAAAAGCCATGATGGCACTTCATTTCCTCTGGGCTCAACTGAACTTTAATGTTGCAACACATATGAGAATAAAACAGTAGGTAATTACCAGGTATAGTCAATATGTGATTAATCAGTTCAAACAGAATCTGTTACAGTCAAATAACAGCAAACTGTGGAACTGGTTACTGCAGTCTGTGTTTTCTAAGAAAAATATAGCCCCCAAAAGTTCTAATTCGTGGAAATTGCCTGTGATTTGTCTCACAATAAATTTGTACCCAATAATTCTCAAAAAATATGTTCTTTCTTTGTAGTGTGATTATTTCTGTAACATGATTTGGAAATGCTTATTGCCCCTAGTCATATCTCGCATCTCATCTCACTTAGATCATTGTAGATCTAGGAGTGGATCTAGATCTGTGGAGTAACCACACTGAAAACAGGAAAAGTAACTACACTTGGGAAACTCAAAATCTGTCTTTGAAAGCTTATCTTTACAATATTTTGTGCATGATTTTCTGTTGGAAGATTTTGACCTATAGTATATCTATTAACATGAATGCCAACAGCAATATTTGGAAGATATTAGAGAAGAGACTCATGGGTTCAAAAAAGTGCTTCTAATATTAATTACTGTCTGATTAAAGTATGATCAGCAGGATTAGGTAAAGCATCATTGCAATATAGAGTGATAAGAAAAATGACAATAACAGGAATAACAGTCAAAGATACCATTCATCTTCTTAAAAAAATGCTTGCTAAAAATGTTGTACCTTACAGTTCCAGCTGTCTAACAAACTTAAGGTAAACTTAAAAAAAGTGATTACAAGGATCTGAGGACCAATCAGACCGAAGAGGAAAACTCTGACAGGAAAATGGGGGGCCATAGAGAAAATTGCAGATGACTGCAGTATTTGCTTCAGAGAAGGAACCTGCAGAATTTTAAGGCATCAGCCACTTCAGGTTGTAATCTTCTCCCTTCCCTTCTCAACCTCCCTTGTCATTAATCTAAGACGTAACAGTTTGGGGAGCAGAAATACTAAAGTCTGCTTTACTTGTTTGGCCTTTCAATATTTTATATTCTGATTGCCTGTCAGTCAGCTCATCACTTTCTCCATACATAAAGTGAAGCTGTCAACTAGAAAAGGGGAAGAGCAGGTAAACAATCATAAAGAAAATATGGAAAGGTCAAAACCCGGCCAAATCTCATTTTAATTGGATTATATAACTGGAAAAGCAGAAATGAGTTAATGTGAGATGAACCATGAAAAAGAGAAAATTAAGTGAGGAGAGATGAGAACAGGGTGACTCCACAACAGTTAACATTCCCACCAGCACAGCAAAGCGAGAGGTAGGGAGAGCAAAGCTGTGTGGTTAACATGGAAGACCAAGTAGGAAAAGCAGGTGTGAAGGCAGCAGATAGGACACTGCTGATCATACTGACACGGAGATTAAATTGAGAGGAATAAAAACAGGTCTGTGCCTTAAGTTGGTGGCTGAACAGGGTGCAATCAGAGTATAATAAGGGAGCTAGGGAACATGACTTGAATTGTCAGATAAGCTCAAATATTAAATTCCATCTTTCCAGCAGTTATGAGCTACTCTGATAACATTTATTCTCTAATTAAAAATATTTACTAGTGAAAACCTCTGCACCAGTGTCTCCAGGAGTCTTTCTAGCTTCAGCATATAAAAATTTCAGCCTCTCCAGTTCTCCCTGAAGACTTTTATTTTTTTTTTCCCACTCATTTTATTTAATTTTTTTCCCCCTGCACTGTCTTTACCAGTTGGGAAGAACCAAGCACAAACAAGCTTACTAATGGTGAAAATTGACTCAGCTAGTATTCAAAAGAGTGGCTGTCATCTTTGGACAGTAAAGCACAGTTTCCTCTAAGATACCTAACACTAAGGTAGGTAGGTTTGCTTTGCAATCAGATAATAACACAGCTGACAAATAATGCTCAACAGGAAACAGATGCAAGCCTCCAAAATTTTAAGATTTCAAGCCTTCTGTGACTTTCTCTGTTGTGAAACAAGCCCACAGAACCACGTACACAGCCAGTAGGCTAACCGCCAAGTCATTCATTTGGTGTGTAAGATTTGTAGTTCAAGTTTCTGAATCAGGATCTACATATGCCATTGTAAATGTGAGACACCATATAAGAAGTTCAAATTCCCCCTCCCCATTCCTACCTGTAACCCCTCCCACCCCTCCCCAAGTCCAGTAATCTGCAGATTAGTGGGTTTCTGAATTAGCTAAATACGCTTCATTATGTTTTACAGCTCATGGTAGACTTTTCTTCCATGAATTTACTTAATTATAGTTTTGGATCAATTTTACTAGTGGCTTCCAAAACATATTTAGGCAACAAGTTTAATTGCAAACTGTTTTAAAAAAGTACTACCTTTTTTTTTGTTTGTTTTAGACCTGCTTCCTGCTGATTTCGTTGAATATACTATAGTTCCTCATCTATGACAAATAGTGAATAATCGTGAATATCAGTGAGTTGTTCAGTCAAACTGTCCTGGTTTCAGCAGGAACAGAGTTAATTTTCTTCATAGTGGCTGGTATGTGTCATGTTTTGGATTCAGGAGAAAAATAATGCTGATAACACACCGATGTTTTAGTTGTTGCAGAGCAGTGCTTACACAGAGCCAAGGACTTTTCTGCTTCTTTTGCTGCCCTACCAGCCAGGAGGCTGGAGGTGCACTAGGAGCTGGGAGGGGACACAGCCAGGACAGGTGACCCAAACTGGCCAAAGGGACATCCCATACCATACGGCGTGATGCAGGAAAATAAAAACTGGGAGGGTGGCCGGGGTGGGGACCGCCACCCGGGGACCACTGCCCAGGGACTGGCTGGGCATCGGTCAGTGGGTAGTGAGTAACTGCATTGTGCACCGCTTGTTTTACATATATGTCATTATTATTATTAATATTATTTTCCCTTCCATTTCTATCCTATTAAACTCTCTTTATCTCAACCCACAAGTTTTTATTTATTTATTTATTTTTCCTTCTGATTCTCTACCCCATCCCACTCGGGGCTGGGGGGAGTGAGCAAACAGCTGTGTGGTGCTTAGCTGCCTGCTGGGTTAAACCGCAACATACTTCTGTATGTCATAGGCATAGCACTTCTAGTTAAAGATAGGAAGTAGGTCACTGCATAATGAAATTTTTAAATTGAAAATGCAAGGCCCTGGAGGAAAGACAACAAAAAGGGACAATTCATGTAATGCAAAAAAACCCCTGAAATGTAAAAAGCAACAGTCCAAACACCTGAAGGTCTCTAAGTTGCTGAGACATATGGCAGGCATTCTTCTTCTAGCATTATCAGCACTGGTATAATTACAGTAATGCTGTACACACAAAACTGCTGCGTTCCCCCTTGGCAAAACCCAAAAGAGTGGTTTCTCTATCTCACATTGAAGTGTAAAGACATTTTTGAAGTAAAGAAATATCTTCGAACTGAAGTGAAATTTCAATACAAAGGCAATGATCCAGTTTTCTCAGAAGACCTCTGCAATGATAGTGACTTGCTAAAATACGATGTTGCCAGTGCTCTGTTTTTACAAAAAAAGCACAACATATGTTCAAAGCTGTGAAATACAAGTCAATCTACCAAGCCTCAAAATGTAGTACAGCACTGAGTCAGCTACACAAAATTCAGGCAGCTTTAACGGTGTTGACAACAAAAACAGTTTAATTTACCTAACTGCAGAACCCTTACAATGCCCATAGGTAGTTAGGAACAGGATTTGGATTAGGGCTCCTGCTCTGTGGTGTATATTTTTTCACATTTGTAAAACTTCACAGGAAAATTTTAACTGCTTTGTGTAGTGCATACCTTTTTACAAATGCCCTTGTGAAAACTATATACTGTATTAAAAACCTCTTGAAGCAACAAGCCTTTCCAACTCCTTTTTAAACATATTTCAGCCTTTCAGGGTGGGAAGACAGGTACAGTGACAGGGCTGATTGTAAGATTGGTTTGTGCCTAGGTTGAACCATCTACATAATCATCGTCTTTTATTCCTAGGACAGAAGACTAATGTGCAGTTTTCTGTTTCCCTTTGCTCCTGAATATATTCCTACCTACCAGAAAAAAAATGGCAGCTATGGAAAAGAGCTCTGGTGATATATAACAGCTTGAAAAAAAAGCTATATTTAAAGCAAAACTATTCATAGCTGTTGATTTGGTTTATAGATACATAAAAGAGAGCTATTAACTCTAGTTCAGTGGTATTAACAATACTATCCCTTTTATTTAAGTAAGCAAATTAGCTACTTTTATAGATAGAATTGATTCGGATTGCTATTGTGAAGCTGGAGTAAATGATTGAAGTCAATAGGATTAATTTAAATCCATATGAATGTTAAATTTCACGATACCTTTTTTTTTTTTTTGGTGTGCATGCAGTTCTTTGGGACAATTGTTTTCTTCTCCAGAGAAAATCCAGACTTACAAGTATAGAATAATGTTGAAAACATTAATATAGATTTCAACACCACTCAACCAAGATCAATTTTGACAGGAGAATTTTGACTCTAAAATACAAACTCTGACACTAACTAAAGTTAGAATTTAATCACTCCAACAAAGGTAATAAAAGAGAGGCAAGAGGGAACCTGCTGATCTATATATAGGGACAATCCTCTGAGATTGTGTAGCATGTTTCATTATGTGAACCTCTTCAGAGATAAATGTATCAATAGATATTGAAATTCACTGAAATATCACAGTTTGTGTATTTGTGAGTGTGTGTGTGCATTTTTGTGGCTCTGCGCATGCAGACAGCAAACATCTATCTTATAATGTTAACTTAAAAGGGCTGAATTCATCTCTGGCATCATGACTATTTTGCTGATCCTGACATTACATCAACAATAAATACAGCGTATTATTTAAATTTATGCTTTCTTCAAACACCTCAGTGAGTTAATAGAGGAGTATATGGCAAATACGGAAGTCTTTTTCCAATTAGTTTAACATAAATTTCAAAGGACAAAGCAAGCAATATAACAAGTAAACTAAAATGCTGATTTTGTAATTTCAAAACAGACAAAGCAAATTTTGTTTCTCTTTTTGTATCACATTAGCGTTCATTTCTAATTTAACTAACTTAATCTACAATAATATTTTGTGAGTTGGTAAAAACCAAAAATTTTTATCTGAAAAAAATGTAAGGAAATTTACAGACAGGTGACCATACATTTTTAAAAAAGAACAGTCTCAATCACTAAAGAATTGTTATTGTGATAATATAATACGCTAGTACTTCTGGCAGTATATACAGGAAAACCAGAGAGTTTTTGCAAGGTCATTGCAAATACAAGATGCATCAGCCTGGTAAAGTTCCTGCAGCAACATAAATGTTTTTATGAGCAGCAGGTGAATTCCTGCAAAAGACTCTAAAGCTATTAACAGCTTGGTAAGGAGTACATAATAATAGGTTGTTAACTCAGCCTCCCTGACAAAAACATCAAGAAGGGGCACTTTGAAACTATTAATACTAACACATTAAAAAAAAAAATAATAAAAAGAGATTTTTTGCATTACATTTCTTTAGGTCAACAAAATAAACATTTATGATTTTATTAGAGTACAAAACTGACAAAACTACATGGGAGTTACTAAATAATATACGCTTTCTAAGAATTTGAGTTGGCTAATGAAATCATGCTTTTAAATGAAAGGCTTGCCTAATGTGCATTTTTGATTCTAACAAAAACACTTTAACACAACTTTTATTTAGTACTTCTGTAAAAGGCTTATAATAATATTAAACATGGAAAATAATGTGTTTTATTTCGTCAAAATGGAACAGCTCTCCTTAAAAGAGCTTCCTTTTTCCCTTTGGATTTTCCTTTCTTCTCCTAGCATGACTGCTTTGGGGATATCTTAGAATCCTACAATAGTTTGGGTTGGAAAGGACCTTAAAGACCACCTAGTTCCACCCCCCCCGCCATGGGCAGGGACACCTCCCACTAGATCAGGTTGCCCAAAGCCCCATCCAACCTGGCCTTGAACACCTCCAGGGATGGGGCACCCACAACTTCCCTGGGCAACCAGTTCCGTGCCTCCCAGCCTCACAGTAAAGAATTTCCTCCTAATGTCTAATCTAAATCTCCCCTTTTTTAATTTAAAACCATTCCCCCTTGTCCTATTATTATCTGGCCAAGTAAAAAGTCACTCTCCATCTTTTTTATAAGCCCCCTGCAAGTACCTCCAATCACCTTCGTGGCCTTCCTCCAAACCTGCTCTAACAGGTCCACATCTTTCTTGTGCTGGGGCCCCAGACCTGGATGCATCATTACTTAATATAACGAAGTTTGCCTACATTATGCAGTCAGTGGCTTTGTTTCCATTCTGATGTAAAAAAAAAAAAAAGTGGAACACTGATAACCATCTGTCCTTCTGCACGGTTAGGTTGCTGTCGCTATGCAGTTTTAGAAGAAAAAAAAAAAGATGAAAAAAAGGAACTTTCTCTAGTATCCCCCCAAAAGAATACAATGCCTTTTCAGCTCTATCTCCCCAAATATCTCCTAAATGCATTAAGGAGTGCAGAAAAAAACTATGTGAAATAATACCTTGTACTGGAACATTCCTTCATTTAGACAAAGTTATTGTCTCAAAGTACATATCTTCTTGATTTATTCTGGGAATTCACCTTTATGGTTGGGAAAGAGCAATTTTTGAAAAGTACATATTTTATGTATTACTAAAACACTGACCAAGCTTCAGTTTTTAAAACAGTTTGGGCTCACAGACGAAGACTTTTTGGAACTTTTAAGATGATAGTTCTTATTTGAAGAAAGTCTAAAGGAAACATCCTGACAGGTTTTACAGCAGCAGGTATCTGTGCATTATATATAATTTATAAATAAGTAAATTATTTTTTATTAGATGGTCATTTAGCAGTCACATTGGTTACATTTAGCTCACTGCTCACAAAATTTACCTTTCTTTTTGTAAAAATATGTCAAACTTTCATCCCATTGTCTGACACGAATGTGTGTTAAGGTACCTGAAAGAGTTAAAACTCTCATTAACTTCAGATATTACTAAAACTTACTGGACCTACACACAAAGGTGAACACACTGAAACTGGTTAATAATAACAACAACAACAATAATAATGTTTTAAGTTAAGAGTGCGTTCTCTTCTTTGTTAATTCAAGATTAAACATGTTAAACGTGTTACCATTTCCTTCTGAGATATTGATATATTGACACTGGAAAGACAACATTTCATTTTTACAACGCATTCATCAAAATCATCTAAAGTTTGATCTCTGCAGTAAGCTGAACTTTACTGCACCACAAAATATGAGATTCTTTTGATTTTTGAGCTCACCCAATCACATGCTTAAGATTAACAGTTGATTCCTGTGGTTTACATTATTATTCTTGCTGTGTCAATAAATTATTTTTAAAACTATTTTTTTGGAAGTTCAACTGCTGAATAGCTAGAAAAAATGTTTACTAATATCTTTTTTTAGGAACCAACCTCTACTATCAGTGGATTTAGCTTCTGTAGCTTTCTCTGAGGTATGGAACAAGCTGTGTGGTGTCAAGTTTGTTGTCTCAATACTTTGTAATAGTTGTACGTAATTGTTTGCATACCTCCCATGCCTATATATTTGAAAGAGTTTGAAAGCAGTTCATTCAAAACCATTAACAGACTTCTACATTTGTGCAGCTCTTCTAGCAGTCACTGGAATAAGTATTGTGCACACAACTTTCCTTGGGGAAAATGGTGTCGGCTACAGACAAGAACACAAGATCAGCAGAGACAGAACTGTGTTTTTTTTTTAATCAAATCAACTAGGATTGCTTAAACAGCATTGTATTTCTTGTCGGGATTTTTTGATTTAGTAGGAATGACAACAGTAATAGCTCCGTAGGCTACTTTATTATTAAAAACAAAGATTTAGCTCTTAATAACTGAAGAAAACTATTAGAAGACTGGCCAAACCAGACACCTAATGGAGCTGGCCTAGCTCAAAACCTCTTTGGTAAACCCTTTGCTGTATGTAATTGATATTTAGAGGCAAGATTTCTTTTTCTCCTAATAGTAATTCTATCAGTGTCATTAATAATGGCTGCTGCAAGGTCCTTAGGTTCCTTCCCAAAGGCAAAAATTATATCTGGTCAGAGTCTCATAATTATTCACTCTCACTTTATACAGTTTGGAGACTTATTTTTTTTCTCTTTTTAGAATCTCAGCCTTTCACAGTTCTTCCCTTGGGAAACTAGGTTAATAACAGCAGAGTAGCAAAACTGAGAAGCTTGTTTAACATCACTTATTATGCTAAAATAAGCTGGGAGATTTCGTTTTAATGATTACCTCCCAAAGCGCACTTGTAGTGATTATTTTTTAAACACATTCGCCAGACATGGTTCATTTCCCAGGAGCTCTGAACAGCCAGGAATGCTGGAAACGCTCCATGGAGCCCTGTGGGCTCACAACGACTCACTGATCTGCTCCTGCTGCTTCGGTCAAATGCTAGGGTTTGTTTAGTACTACTGTCCAAAAGCTCTTACACATCCAAATTACTCAGTTCTCTTATTTTCACAAGAATGTGCTGAAGATGTAATAAAAATGTAGTATTTCATGGGCCCTACACTTCTTGCTTCTAGTCACTTCTGAAACACTTTAACTATAGGCAGCAGATTGCTACTTATGACTCAACTAATTCAAACAATTCAAAAATATTACAGGAGCAAATTTTTCATTTTAAAAAAGAATGATTAGCATGAGGTTAAGAATTGCCCTGTTGATCATTCAATGCTAACACTGTAGTATTCACTATTTTATACTGAATATACATTTTAAAAACTTACTGACTGACCAGACACCTGAAGGGATTGCTCATTGCTATTCTTATACGCCTTTCCCTGTTCCCCAACCTTGCCACTGATGTTGACTTCAGAATTTAGTCAGGAAGCTTGTAAGGGCATCAAGTATGGTATGGTATGCCAAGCAATAATAAAAGAATATGCCCAGAGAAAGAAAGAGCACATGATAGCAATCCAGCCACAACAGCACCAACTGAAATACACCTGCTCCTAAACAATGTGACACAGTCTGCTAATTTTGCTTCACCTTTGCAAAATGTCACCTAGAAATTGAGAGGATTGTCTGATCTACATGATATAGCTTCTTATAAAAACTATCCATGTCTTGACTCATGAAAATATGTGGCTTCTTTTCCTTGAGGTTAAGACTCCAGCTGATATTCAAGTAGGGCCAGGTTTTGTGGCAGGAGAGAAAAGAAGCACTACGTATATATTGCCTGAGCAGAGCTGAATTCATCTAAAGAAAAGAATGATGAAACGTCTCCTTTGCTAAATCCACATAGCAATATCTGTTGTCCTAAACAGTGATGAGCCACACACCCTAAACTGGCAATTCACGTGGGAAAAAAAGCTGGAATGAAACAACTCGGGCGTGTGGGAAAAAGTGAGTATAGCACATTTCCAAGGCTCCCAGCAGCATGCTATTGCTGTGTTTGTCATCAGTGTGGCACTGAGCTGTATTGGGTTTACGTGGCAAAGGTTTGGTAGCAGGGGGGCCACAGGTGTGGCTTCTGTGAGAAGATTCCAGAAACTGCCCCATGTAGATAAGAGCCAGCTCCAGCCAGCTCCAGAAGGGATCCGCCGCTGGCCAGAGCTGGGCCAGTGAGCGATGTTGTTTGTGCCTCTGGGAGAGCAGATTTAAGAAAGAGGAAAAACTGCTGCACAACAGCAGCTGGGAGAGAGGAGTGAGGAACAGCCCTGCAGACACCAAGGTCAGTGCAGAAGGAGGGCAGGAGGTGCTCCAGGCGCCGGAGCAGAAGTTCCCCTGCGTCCTGTGGTGAGGCCCATGGTGGAGCAGGCTGTCCCCCTGCAGCCCATGGGGTACCACATGGAGCAGATCTCCACGTGCAGCCCGTGGAGGAGCCCACGGAGGAGCAGGTGGATGTGGCCTGAAGGAGGCTGCAGCCCATGGAGAGCCCCCGCAGGAGCAGGCTCCGGGCCGGACCTGTAGCCCGTGGAGAGGAGCCCACGCAGGAGCAGGTGATCTGGTGGGAGCTGCCACCCGTGGGGGACCCATGCTGGAGCAGTTTGCTCCTGAAGGATGGACCCCGTGGTACGGACCCATATTGGAGCAGCTCTTGAAGAGCTGCAGCCTGTGGGAAGCCCACGCAGGACCCGTTCGGGAAGGAAGACATCCCGTGGGGGGACCCCACGCTGGAGCAGGGGCAGAGTGACCACGAAGGAGCGGCGGAGACGCAGCGATATGGGCTGACCGCAGCCCCCATTCCCCGTTCCCCTGCACCGCTCAGGGGGAGGAGGTAGAAGAGGGTGGGTGGGGGGAAGGTGTTTTTAGTTTGCTTTTAGTTTCTCACTGCTCTAGTCTGCTAGTGATAGCAATAAATTATATTAATCTCCCTATGCTGAGTCTGTTTTGCCCATGACGGTAATTGGTGAGCAACCTTCTTGTCCTTATTTCAACCCTTCAGCCCCTGTCCATCGTATTTTCTCCCCCTGTTCCTTTGAGGAGGAGGAGTGAGAGAGTGGTTGTGGTGGAGTTCAGCTGCTCAGCTGGGTAAAACCACCACATGAGCATTACACTAGATGCTCTGTTCCTCAAAAAATGTGGAAAAAATGGCAAGGATATCAGTTCATACCTCTGTATATGCATTGAGTGCCGCATCTTTTTGCTGTCATAGAGCATAGTATGTAATATATTGTACATACACACTTCTATAGCTTTGAAATAATATAGTGCATGTATTTCTGGACAGATAGATTGGCTTTAGGTAACGGAATATTAGTGTAGGCATACAATTCTGCAAGAGAAAATTACATTCGTTTAAAATTTTCCACATTAATATTTGTAAAAATAATTCTGTCATTCAAAATTTGTTACACATTGATGTTCTTAAATCTTCACATTATTCTTATCAAGTCACTTTCCTCAAACCCTCTTACTTATTTTCCTATTCAAATTCAGGATGCCTTCTTTTAATTCATGTTAATGAATATTCAAAAAATAGCAGTGTGCTTTAACATCAGAGTTTAAGAAGAGCATCACTCCTCATAGCAGTTAAGTAAATACAGCTGTAGATTGATAGAAAAATTAACAAGGTCATACTGCTTTCTAATTCTTTAAATCTGGTACTTTATCTATCTGCTTCATCAGCTCTTCATCTCTTTTTAAAATCTCTTTGTGAAACTAATTTCCCCCTTGCCTCTAGTGCTTGGTTATTTTCTCTCTTTTATTTATTAATTCAACTCTAAATAATACTGGAGTGGAGGAAAAATCATATCTGACATCCTACGTATCTTGCTGACTCTCTGTCATATAAGGTGGGTTAAAATTTTTACGTGAAATCTCCTGTAAGTTGCAAATTGAGTCTGCCAACAAAATGAAGTATTTTGTCAACAGGACTCGGCTTTAGTACAAATTTCACCAAAGGACAAGGAAGCAAAGAGACATCAGCCAGCCTTTCCATCCTGCATCCTGCTCCAGAAGATACTTTTTACTTGGAGATGTCATTGCAATGCCTTGCAATATTGCTTGGGTGCATCCTATAAAATCTCTTCCCTATAGACCAGCTTCGTCAGCTAATTATATATTATCTCATAACAGAAAACATAATCCAGCTGGTGCATTTGGGCCATATGGGAGAACTTAATACAGTTTCTCCTATGTATACAGCTTGGTATGCTTAACACAGCTCTCAGGGAGCATTAATTTTTGATGATTAACTTTAAGGGTTTGGGTTGAAAAGGGGAGGAATAAGCATTTTCCAGTTCAACTGCACCACCTGAAGTGCAGCTGGTATGGTTTATATCCAGTGTGTACCATTTCCTTTCCCATAAGGGAATTCCTACAGAAGCACTCAGCTTCACTACAAGGCTGTGACAAGGTCATACGTTATCCTTCATCTGAGTTGAGCATGTGACCTTTTTGGAGATGAATAGATTATGATGCCCTGGAATCTTTCAAAAAGTAAAAGCTTTAGTCAGTGTCTGAGTAATGGTTTTAAAGTATAAAGGAAAAATTGATTTCTATTAGCAAGGAAACTGAGATTGTATTGATATCTGGAGTTTGATTTTTGAAAGGAAAGACACCAATGCCTATGAAAGAATTTTTTCTTCTAAAAGTACTTTGCTGTTTGTGGAAGATTAAAGGACCGTAAAATAGAACGGATAGATAACAGACTGTAGAATAAGGCAGACATTCTGTATCAACAGAGACAATTTGCAAATGTTTAGTATCTGTGAAGACTACAAAGAAGGTCTATGAAGAAATGCTTTTCAGAGTACATCTTAGATCTCTAAGGTCAAACACTTAATGGATTCTTTGTGTGTTGCTGTAAAGACTCACTTATTGTCTACAGTGACAAATGTTGCTAACTGTAGAGTTTTCAGAATGATTCAAAATCTACTGGAAATATATTTCAACTACCAAGCCTCAACATGCAGCAGTATTTCAGGATCATAATATCCTACCTCTGGTTATACTACATAACTATTTATGCAACAGAAAACTTCCTGTCTTCACTGTGACAGAAACCCATAGCATCTTGGACTGAATTTCTAGGAATTTTTGTTCTCATCACAGGCCAAGTCAGGTCCCCAATATGTCCTAGTTCACCTTATGTTCACTGCATTTTTAGCTGAAAAGCTGCAGAACAGTGACCCCGTGTCAGCCAACCACAATAATATGTACCAGTGTATGCCTAAATAAGAAACTAAAAACCTGTAGGATACGGATAGAATTGGCTTACAACTAAGTTTTGTTATTTTCTCAAGATTTTCATTTTCAGAGACTGACAGAAAGGCAAACAATATTTTATTAAAGTTATGAGTCTCTGTATTTTGCAGCAATTCACTGAAGAAATGAAGGTCATAGGAAGAAGGTGCTTTAAAGCAGTCAAATTACTGAGCTGCTTTATTATATTTCTAAATTAATGTATGGCTTCCATACTTGTAGATAACTGATAGCCTGGTATAACTTTCCTTCTCTACTTTATTTCTCTATTGCTGGGTAGCATCTTTCTCAGAAGATGTGACTCTGTTTTTCACAAAGAGATTATAGGCTTGATCTTTTAATGGTTCTGTGTGCAACTTGTATCACACATGACTGCAAATACAACTTCCATGGATATCTAGCACAGTCTAGCCTTATTCCCTTGTTCTGCTTGTTCTGGATATGCATGGAAGGATACTTCTGTGTGTTCTGGGTTCGCCATCACTAATTTATCCTACTTATAAAATCATTGGAAACAGCCCTGTTTTGTGGAGTGCTTGCAGTATTTTATTAGATGGCTACTGGACTTCTGTAAGTTTACAGATCTTTCATGAAACTGTGGGAGCACATGACAAGAAATGACTGTCATTTACAAGCTGTAGAATTCCTACTGGTTATAATTAAAAGAAAGCATGCTCCCCTAGAGTCCCCAATGTCTTCTTCATAATTTTGCAAATGTCACCAAGGAATCTTGTAAGAAATAAATATTCATACTTTTAAAACTTTAAAATCCTGCAGAGTTCTTCAGAGTTTCTCAAAGTTAAGAAACTGATACAACCTGTTGAGACTGGGATATTGAGTGTTTGTATTTGATGGAGACATTCAATTTCTTATATTGTATGTAAGAACAAAACCTCTTTTCAAACACAAATGACAGGTAAAAAGGGATAGGGATACGACTGCAAAATCTGTTCCTTTTTACTAATGCATGTGTATATCAGTACCTAAGGTAAATGGATGATATCTTGTTCATTTTTATTGTCTCCTTAAGACATTAAGAAAATTTCTGAACTTATCATAGTTAACTCGTTTTTGAGCTTTAGCTGCATTTTTTACTCTCCAGGAGAGGGATGCCTTTGTGGTAGATTTGTACTAAATTCACTAGACAATTATTTTGCATTTATCACATTTCTTGTAGTTCTGCAACACCATCCCTATTTATGTCACTTCTCTTGACAATAGGAATGCTGATATTTTCCTCTTTTAGGGTCACTGGGAAGCCTGAAAGATTACACTTGCTGTATCTACCCCTGACATTACACAGACGGTGCTATTTAATATGCAGAGTTTCAACGTGAAGAAGAATGAATTTGTTAAAGCTCATGTTAATATTTTCTGGCTTTGAGGTAGGCACTGTCCCTCTTTTTTTTTCTTTCAATATACAAACCCCATTTGCATTTGGCCACTATACTTACCCAGTGGTATAGTGGTAATGTATGCTTCTTCAGCACTATTTAAATGTAACTGAAGTGGTATAAAATCACATTTTATAATTCAATACTGCAAATCAGCAGAGTATTTTGCAGTACTAGATTATTCATCACTTTACTCTAGAATCTCATCTTCAAGAGCTCTTGCAAATCTTTCACATAGCTATTCCTCTGCTCAAATAAGTGACCTTCTTACTGTTAGTGCTGGAGTGTTTGTCTCTCATTCTGCCTATTACATAGCAGTGCCAGAGAGCATGCCTGTTCTAACTTACTAACAAAAGGTGTACTGAAGACCCACGCATGTAGTCCTGTTAGCGACTTAGGGAGAAAATAATCACTGTACAACAGTACTGGAAGATGCCAGCAGTGCATTTATCTCCCCACACATAAGAGGGAAGAGAAGTTCATAGTTAAAAAATACTCCTTACGCATTACAAAAGGTGAAAACAGAAAATGGTTCTTTTTTGTAGAAACAGAAGAACAGTTTAAACTCTATATACCATAGGGCCATGAAGCCTGTTTATCTAGTACTGTAAAATGGACAGGACTTATAAATACATAGACCTCTAAGGACAGGTACTTGCCTTCTCACTCAGTATTGACAGATATTGGCAGATGATCTATTGATAAAAGATTTTTATAAATATAACTTTATAATTTAACATCCCTATGAATGGTTTTGGATCTTTGTTCCCGTTCAATTGAATAAAAACTCGCTATTTCTCTATTTTAATTCACCTGGTTATTACTTTAATAGTAATAAACAAAAAACAGGGCCGTGCAAGTCATTGTATAGTTTACTATGGTAAAGGACCAAAACTTGAAAGAGTTCCATTAGTGTAGAAAAATGAAGTTTTCTTCCTTGGCTACCAAATATTCTAAACAAACTGTTTTCTCCCTCTGGCTATACTATTTAAATTGTTTGGATTTTTCCCAGTTTATCCTTTTTTCTGCATGATCAAAGCTGCATAATCTCAATAGAGAAGGGCTGCCAGGGAAGGAAATTCTGATATTTACAGAATCTAACATCCCTAAATCTGTCTTTCATGCCTTGGCTTATATTACTGTTCTTTGTGGTCTTCTCACTTATCCATTAGTTCCATTGTGACTTTCAGATGGGGACAGAGAAACAGCAAGAACTGATTTAGCAGATTACTGTTGGTACACACACCAAGAAATTCCTTCCTATGTCTGTAGAAATAAAGGCAATGATTAGCACTAAATTTTACACTGGTGCAAGGTCCTGTAGCCAAATGGAAATGATGAAATGTGTTTTGTGCTGTGGGAGAAGCAGGCTTCGGATTATGCTTTCATAAGACATGCTGTGTGTCACCCTGTACCTTTTCTTGTAATGCACGTTGTTGCCCACTTTTATGTGAAATCCCATAATTTTGACAGTGCTAGAAATTTGACATAAGTGCCATGAAGTTTCTGTCTCTTGTAACCCTCTAAACAAAGCTGATGCATTCTATCATTTAAGCACAGATTACTGCTAAATAATAACACAAAATGAAGTCACATTGACATTCACCTTGGTTGTATTGTTTCTGTGTCACTCCAATGTAAAGCTTTTACAGTCCATACATCAAAATATGCTCAATTATATGATCCATTTATCAATGTTTATAATTACTGCTACTATGAGACAGGTATATCTACTGCCTGCCTGCTGTTCTACTTGCTTCTGACATGAAAGAAAACAGTCATTAACAAGTCAGAAGTACAACAAAAAATCTGTACAAAATGTCTACTTATAAAGCGTTGTATGTGGGATCAAGTGAAAAGTTTTAAGTATTTTTTTAAAATACAAGAATTATGAAACATATTGTTCTTTAGGATCTGAGTTTGGGTGATGCTGTAAGCGAGACCTACTTTCTCATAGTACTTGATCTCGTAGTCCAGAATGGCTCCATGGGGAAAGTCCGGCTCTTGCCAGGAGAGGGCAATGCTGTTTTGGGAAGCCCAGTCCTTCCTTACCATACCTATCAAGGAGGGTGCTGAAAGGGAAAAGGATAACTAAGGGTTAAAGACGAAGCACACCGTTTATCCTTTCAACCTACTGTCTTAGGATACCAACCCGAGGTAACTTTGAGTGACCTCCAGGCAGAAAAGCATGACAGATGGCAATTCTCAGGAAAACCATATAACCTGGAATTAATGTCTCAAGTACACATCAGTAACTCCTTCGTTAAAGTGCAGACCTGCTTCAGAGAAATGGCTATATACAAAAATTGTGCTGTCTCTCCCAGAATGAAGAGCCTGTGCCAGTCCCCGCTGCTGGCTGTGCACGACCAGGATGCGCTGCTTACTCTGAGGACATTGCATCCAGAGCAGAGCCGTGTTTCAGAGACAGCAAATTCTAAACTCAGGATGCTCCACATTAAATGTCATAGTTCAGTTGTGTAAAATGTACACTCGGTTTGCTCCTTGGGGTAAAATAACATGATGTAGCTTAAAGCAGACGCAACATATTCTGTTTCTGCTAGCTGCGAGGGCAGAAGCAAGAGCGTTTCAGCCCATTGGGGAGGTAGCTGTGCGTATGCAACAGCCAGCTTGTTCGAGGACGCCAGGGCCAGGGTTATGGGCAAGCCATGGGAGCAAAGGTGCCCCAAGCCTACCTGCAGTAATTGATACTGCAGGTCTGCAGCAGTGTGGCAAGTAGGAACCGCTTCCAGCGACTTATGGAAGGGGCCTAGCATGGGTGGATGCACCCAAAAGCCAACTTACCTCACTGTGGAGCTAACTGATTTTAAGAATTGGATTTGCTGCCCTTTTGGAAAAGAAGGATCAGTGCTTTCTATGTAATAATGTCAAATGGTGCAGAAATTCAGTTCTAGAAAACTCTTTGCTTATTTTATTAATCTGGTCAAGTACGGCAAAGGAAGTCTAATATTCTCCAGACACTCCAGACACTAAAGCTGCTTTACTAGTATTGATGCGCAGCTTTCCCAAATGTCACAACAAAACCAGTCACATTGTTCAACAGTCTTGAAGACAACTCAGAAAGCTGAACAAACCAGCTATCGAACATCAGAGTCCTGCCAACTTCCTGAGACTATGTCACATAAAAGAAGGTTCTTCCAGTGGTTCACAGTTTTCCCTATTTGTCCCAATAACATATGCCACTTTATTACACACCCTCCCCCATTTTTCTCTATTATGAATCTTACTTAACCTCGCCAAAGCTCCTAAGGAGCTGTCTCCTAAAAATAACACATTTTTATGTCTTTGTTTTTTATCTTTTGAATGAAGGAGTCTCCCTAGGAAAATGAACTAAGAATCTGCATCTAGTCACAAAATTCCACGCCAAGAAAACAAAGTAAATATTTCAGGAAGTTCAAGAAATGAAAACAATAAATAAACTCTAGAAAGCAAACAAACACTAAAGAAAACAAAATGGATTGTTTTCCTTTGAAAGAAGGGAAGCTCTGCACACAGACATGCATATAACAGTCTCTTTCTCTGTGTCAGTGAGAGAGAAAATAAACTTTTACCCACTTTCAGTCCTCCCTGTGAATAACTATTCCGTGGTAGAACAGTCCAGCAGTCCAGTTCTCTCTGATGTGAGAAAAGCCAAGAGCCCAACACATAACAGTGAATGAAAAAACTACCAAAAATGATGTTAAGTGGACAAAACAGAGCTTACACAGGAAACTTTCCCATGCCTATACTTATGCCATTTTAACCACAGGTCTGATGCAAGGGAATGAGAGAAAAATAGAATTCCTGTCTTGCTGAATAAAGGATTAATCTATTTTTCAGGAAGTGCGTAAACAGTGTAATACAAATGACAGAATATAACAAAATACAAATAAATAAATAAAAAACATTCATAAGTTCTGGGCCAAAATGTTATCCCTGGGTACGTATAAATACTCCCTCAGTTAAAATTATATCTTTATTCTTGAAAATTAAAGGTGAAGCTGAGCTCTAGTTATACTGCTCTGGGGTAAAATCAGCTACTCCAAGCAGGGAACAAAGACAGGTCTGTTTGAAGGAAAACATGAGCAAACACTGATCAAGGGCCTATGAGGGCAATTGCTCGTATAAATTTGTTTACTATTTGTTGTTTTGAGTCATTCACTGGTGTCAAGATGTGATTTATGGGCGGAGTCTAAGGGAGCTTTGCAGATTTGTCTGATACACCCCCTGTGCCTGCTCATGCCTGAGGGATATCAGCTGGGCCACCTTCTTCAGCACACCATGGCTTCATCTCACTGCATTGTGGGTTCACTAATCCGATCACTGAATCCTTGCAAAATCATTGAGCTTGATTACAGAAAACACCAGGTTATAATTCAAATATAATTATATTCTTGGTCCTTCTAGGCTTTTTTAAATATAGACCACTGGTATTACACTTCTTCAAATTATGACCTAACTTTTATAGGCTTTTCATATGCATGTGGTGCATTTTTCTTTGGGTTCTGATTTCCAAATTTATACAACAATTTAAGTTTTTATTTAGCCTGAGTTCACCTCAGTAACTCTTCCATTTGAGCAAGTGCATGTCATAACACAGTCTTGGCACAACAGAAGATCATCGCAAATGCTCAGTTTCAGAAGTAGCCTATGTCTGCTCCCAGGGAAACAACTCAGTAGCAAAATAATGGCAGAAAATTACTTCAGCCCTCTTGTAAACCATCTATGCTTAACCTGCACTTGAAACTGAAAATCCCATGCAGCAAGGCTCATGTCACACCTGTACCACAGTGCCATCAAAACGTGAAGGTATGTACATAAGGCTCTGCATATGAGAACCGCAATTGTATTTGCATTAGGGTACTGGGCAAAAATTAGGACTTTTTTTTTTTTAAAAAAAAAAGCCTCAGAAGAGTCACCATTAACCATCTCTTAAATGTTCAGAAGGATGATCCTACTATTTGTCATACAGAGGTCATCTATTCACATCTCAGAGGAAATAATTACCTAGAAAAAAAGGATTCCAGTCAGAAATTTATTGTACAAAGAGATAGGCAAATAAGACCAAGTAATTAAAAGCTGCAGCTAGCTCAGTTTCTATTTTAGTTCTTGTGGTTTTAAAAACAATACCTTCTGTGGAGAAATTCCAGCTTCTTGTAAGAGTTGCTCACTAGCGCAGAAGTTATTTGGACCCGAAAGATCCTACCCATTTATTGTTTGAGCTCTCTTTAGCTGGGAAATTGTACAGTAGGTGAATCGCACTTGCTCATTTGTAAAAACTGTTCTAACGCTCCTATAATGAATCAATGGGAAGTTCTTTTAATTAGTTGTTTCAAATCCAGTAGCTGCAGGAGAGCTCTCATTTGGTTACCCAACGAAACCACTTGGAAAAAAAAAAATGCGTAGAAGCCCAGCATGGCTTTTAATCACTTCAATTGCAGCATTTTCTTGCCATTGGTACTAGGCTGAAGGATGGTTTCTGGCTCTTGAGCTCAGTGTTGATCTCTGTTTTGTAGTGAGGATTCTTTGCGCCATCTGCTCTCTATGTTTTCCTCTATAGCGTTATAAATTTCTTGAATTGCAATGAGTCATCTACAGTGCTGTCAGCTCCTCATTTAATTTAGTGTGTTAAGTTTCTTTGTCTTTTCAAAATTGAATTGAAAGTTCACTCCTTAATTCAGAGTGAACTTATTTTATTCTGAATGTCTTTGGCTTCTCTCTTCTTCAGAATTCCTTTTCTCATACACTACACGGAAGGCAGAAAATGTGTATTTTAAATGATGGTTGGAATCCAGTGTCATTTCTCTAGAGACTTTCTCTTCTTCTAGATTGACTTCCATTACCTCTAACTCTCTGATTTCAAAACAGGTGATCTGTAGGACTTCTGAGGGTTTTTTCCTTTAGTCCATTCTCTAATTTTACAATTCCTTGTTTCGTATTGTTAAAGATAGGCAAAGAATTTCCAACATTTCTCACTCAGTTTCTGGGGCTAAGCAACTTTGATATGTTGCCCACTCAATATGAAGAAGCCTCAGACCCAATGGTGGCTGATGACAAAAGCTCACCTGATGTCTGTCTGTATCTGGACCACTCTACCCCTCCAGTATCTTGTTTCAAATCTTATTTCTCTAGTCAAGAGAGACCATGTCAGTTCACTGGCATTTTACTGGCTGTCAGAACAGGCCCTACTAGGAATGTGTAAACACTTTAGTGTTAAAAAAACTACCATCCAACAAACAAGATAAGCTACGTCATCACTGTCCCCTTTCCTCCTTTCCTCCCTGCACTGTGCCTGTTTTGGCCAAGGTCAATGAAGTGCCAGCAGATACAAATTTGGGGTGGCAAGGAGATCTGAAGTGTACGTGTGGTGTGGTGAGGACTGCAACTCCAGTCATTTGGACGCCATCTTCATGAGAAGGCTAATGATCTCCACGTGTAAAATACTGCCATTGGGAATAATGTGGTTTAATTTCGTCAGGCGTTTCTGTACCACCACCATTACCAACCATAATCTGAATTGCAGTAAATAACATGCTACTCTTTCATCGAGACCCCTGCCTGCTTCAAGACACAGGAAAGACCATCCTCACCAAAATATAGGGCTTTATAACATGTTTTCTGAGTAAGGCTTTCCCAATAAAGGAAGGGATCCAGCCCCCTCCCTGCCTCTACTTTCTCTCCTACCTCAGCCACTTCCTAACTGCAGTTGAGGGAAAACACCGACTGAAGCTGACTCAGCAACCTTGCTTCTCTTTGAAAACTCATTAATTGAACCCTCCTAGTTTCCCATGATATAGTTAGAGGAGGAAACATACTTCAAGATCCTGCAAGGAGCCTGCTTTCCTCTTATTCTTTCATTAAGGGAAGGACCATTGCAGGTAGAAGAAATATCAATACTATGAGGACTAATTTAAGTTTGCTCGTTCCCACAGGATGAATGTTACGTTTGGCTCTAAAGAGCCAGCCTCGAAAGATATCCATATTTTGGTCATTGAAGACTTCCTGCTTTATAATTACAAACCACTGATAGACCTATTTGACATACGCTACTCTTGGCAGTTCCATATGATGAATGCAAAAGGAGGAGAAGCACATGCAACTACATTGTTCCTGACCCCCCGTGCTCTCTTTGATGGACAAGTCTGGCCCATGTAAAAGCACAGGAAAGAAATGGAGGACAGCGGTGTTGATGTCATTTATTTAGATGTTTTGGTTTCATGTCTGTGTTGGTCAGAAAGCAAAAGAAGAGGGGATTAGTGTTCTTAGAAAAGGACTTTTCAAGCTTTTAATATATCACAGGTAAATGGTATGAATCACTTTACACAGGAAACTATGCGTAACACTACAACAGCTATGGTTACCTAATTATCCAAAACCCATTCAACAGAAATTTTAGGAAATTAATGAAACAGAATATGGAATAAGTACATTAACTTTCTAATGTTTTCTCCTTTTGTTTAATTATAATACTAGGAAGTTATTTTGTAAACTACTGATATTAGATTATAAAGCAAAGAGTTGTCTAGATTTGTGTTTCTCATTGTAAATANATGTAGTATTTATAACTGTTAATTATAGAGATATACCAAGGTCCAGTGTTTTTCTAGGTGGTAAAAACAAAGGTTCCACCTTTTTCTATACCAGAAAATGCTATTATATTTACACAGTATTCCTCTAGCCTAGATTCTGTAACTATATTAGAATTTCTGTACTACTTGACACTGAGTATGATTCTGAGTATGATTTTATATTACACGTCTGAGTTTTTATTTGTGATCCCACACTTGCAAAAAATGTAATTTCAGGACACTGTAGGAAAAAATATTGATTTTACTTCTGATTCTGGAAAGTCTGTAAGGAACGTAATAAGCAATAAAAAGATGGTTTCTTAGGGGAGACATCCTACTCCAGTAACAGAATAGGAGGTAGTGAAATAACATTTCATGATCATTGATAATGCCTTCAATATTATTAGCATCTGAGCTATTTACCTAGGAACGATTTACCAGAGAAGCTAAGAGGCCAAAACCCTTCAGCCTTCATTACTAATGCCACACATGATACATATTCTCGGTCAACTGACAAGGTTGCAGTTGTGTTGCCTATCATCTCCAGCAGCCTTCGTTCCTGCAATATGATCATTAGCCCTCCAGCAGAGATGCATTTCATTCTTTGTGTTTGCTTGTTAATCTTTCTATCTTTGTAGGATAAGGGAAGAGACACTATTTTATGAGTGAGGAATGTGACAGGGATTCAGGAGACCTATGTTTATATTCTTTTCTGGTCATGCTGTAGAGATTTTCTTTAATATCTGTGACTGAGCTATCCTAACCTACAATGTGAATGTCAATACCTTCCATTATTTCCCATACGTAAGCACTTCCATGTTAGAAGTGTGCATACTGGGGGGCTGTATAAAAGACTAAAACTTTATAAGCTAAGCACAAGTTCATATAGAAAAGATCCTGGAAATATGAACATAAATTAAACTTTTATAAAAAATGGAGTCTCTAACGAATCTCTCTCTTTTAAAGATGTGTACATGGCTGAAACGTCTTTGGGTTTATGTTCAATTCAGTAAGAATTGTTTTTCTTATCATACAAGGCTGCTTCCAATTAGTACAGGGAGTAGATAAGATACTTGATTTTTCACATAATAGAGTTTCTTATCTTCCTAATCACTTCAGTGGTAATTTAGAGTTATAATGCCTGGAGGGTATACTATTACTGGTGCTAACCTTGGAGTTCAAAGTTGAATATGGACTTTTCCTGACCAGGCATTAGAGCTGGCAAATTAACAAGTTTGGGTGTAAAATAATGTTTTTACTTTATATTTTTACACTAGTTCCCTAAAGGTTTGCATTTGAAAGACAGCATACCAGTACACTTCTTTTGAAGCACTTCATTTACTGAAAAATATGCCTCCAGCAAGCTATAATTACAATCTTTCCCTCCATTTTAAATTCTTTCCCCTTGCAGATTTTCTTTGCTTGCTCAGAAATGGTGGGTGGAAGCCAACTGAACTTAATCCCATTATTAAAAAACAGATTCTGCTACAGCATTCTGGGCTAAAGGTCATGACAGATGCAACCCCCAAATCTCCTGCAGGCTAAATGCAGATTCAATATCATTTTTTTCCACTAAGTTCCGTAACACATTTCCTTATTCCTTGCTCCTGAATTTCTCTCTAATCTATTGTTGGTCTTATGTATGAGGACAATTATTATTCACCTATACAATTTTGCAACACTACAGATTTTCTTTCACTTACAGAACATGCTGCCATTCATTATTTCACAAACTTGAGACAGAAGCACTCCTAGATCTTTACTTCTAACAGTCCCTGTTTCTTCAAAATGGATTGTATCAGAAGATATTTAAAAGAAATTCTATAAAATAAAGCCTTATCACCCGCCAGCCTGTATGGATATTCTGTTCTCTCTGATGACGTGTATGTGCAAAGCACATCCTAAAAGTATTGAGATATTTTGCATAATTACTACCACAGTGAACAATTCAAAATATTTTAATAATGTGTTTCTTTAAATTACAGTAGCTAAAATAATCACACAAACTTTTCCATAAATGTATGTTTTTAGGAGTTATTTTATATGCCCTGTATTTCTGAAGGAAGCGGAATAAATTCATTTCAGAAAAGCTTAGTGGAAACGTAAACTTTCAGGAATCACATGCAAATCAAAAAAATCTGCAAAACTGAAGACGGTCACCTGTCATATAGATGGGAATCGTCTCAAATCAATGCTCTCTGACAATTTGATTTGCATTAGAGCAATCAAATTCTTGGCTCCCTTCCATTGCCTTTTATTGTTTGAGCAGCAAGAGGCAGTATGTGGCTTAAAGATGTAATAGGTCACTGTGAATCCTTCTGAGGAGCCAGTTCCTCCAGAATCAGAGCTCCTCTGTCCTTGCTTGGCAGAAGACAACACTGGTTGTGTGGCACTGGTATATGAGCTCACATCAGGTAGCAACATATATGGCTGCATCACACTGCACAAACATGGTATCTGGTACCCATGGTACCCTTCACTTCGTTTGCTTCTTCCAGGCGTTTTGCTCTGGATCAGGTGACAGACTGCTTGATGGCACCGGGAAGCATACACGAGACCCCCCACCCCAAGCAAATCACTTCCCTTCCTATCACCTGTTATGACGATTATAAACCCTGTTGTGGTACCTGCAGCAAAAGTAACAGGATACATGTCCTTCAGGAGCAGATTTGCTGCTTTTGCAAACCCAAATGTTATGTGTTGTATTGTTCACAGTTCCTCCTGACTCAGACATTGACACTGATTGCCAAACACCATTTCAATTTAGTGTGCAAGCTTCTGGAGAACCATTCCTGACATGCAGGATTCCTCCTAAATATTATGGCAGGGTGACTTATAAGGTTTCCTTTCTAGGAAATCTGTGCTAAAAGAGAAGGAGGTGGGAGAAATTGGTTTATCAGCAGAATCAGATTGCAACTATAATGCTGTTAATCAGCATGAAAAAAGATGTGTTGCAGCCAATGTGTTATGTGAGTTATAAATATCGTGCCAGCACTGCTAGGTGCCCTATGATGTGGGGACAACCTGTGGTGACACATTTGTCCAAAGAACCTTGTTTTCAGCCTCCTAATGTAACCTGGGAATTGGTATAAATTTACTGGAAATACAACGTGAGGTTAAGAAGGCGTCATTTATTCCAGTAAGGTGTCATTATGGAAACAGAGCTGTAACTAAGTCTCATTCAGCAACAACCCCTCCAGGGTCAAGTGGAACCAAATTGCTCTGCAGAACTTCCTGCTGCTAAATTGATCACAGAAGTTTGAAAATGAAATAAGCAGGTTAAAAAGCACTAGGAAATCTGCAGTCTTTTCAGTCCATTAATTGCTAGCATCCTGGTATGTTAACAGACAAACCTAAAATGTACAATCATTTGAGCAAATCTTTCCTGCTCTTGTTTATATCAAAATATGAAACTATATCAGATTGTAGGTCATTTTCTGTCAAACAGTACTTTACAGGTTTGAGAGCGGTTTTTATTTTGTCAAGAAAATCATGAATATTTTATCTGAACACCTTCTCTGAATCTTCTGTAAAAGCTGTTTGTTGACATGTGCAGAGAATGTCAGAGTTACTGTACTTTAACATTCTCAGTTAATATATGTAAGTGCATGCAGACACGTCTGATACTGACTTAAAATGTACATCTTCAAACAATTTTCCCACAAATGTTGATTTTGACAAAGCATTTTATGTACCAGTGATGCAAAATAAATATGCCTTCATAAATTGATTCTCCCAATGATGTTACAAACAAAATTATATTAAGTATATAAATGCTAAAAACATTCCAAAGGTATGCTGTTATCTGCTCTTCACAAAAAATCATTCGACAATGATAACAGCTATCATTTAGTCTGCCTCTGAATATGGTTTTAGGTGAAGAGTCATACATCTTTTTAATCTTTAGTATGTAAACCTATGCACAGACAAGCACACTCTTTTAAATGCTGGCATACAGACTTGCAAGACAGACAATGAGAAGCACTTCCAGAAGTGAAGTAAGTTACCTGTTTGTACTTGACATATACAAATCACTGAAAAGCACTGTTGCTGTCAGAGGTATGTCAGGTGTTCAATTTCTAGTCAAGTAAGGAGGAATTCATTTTACTTGACATAAATCATTTAAAAGCTGGCTTTTAGTTCTGGCAAGCTGTTGTGGTTCCCTCTGTAGTTAGGGAGAGACAGGTAACTCCAGAGGGCAGTTTCTCATACCTATTAGACACCATCTGAGGGTGGCACAGGTTGCACACTGGAGCTGCCTGTGTAAAGACTGAACTTTGAGATGGCTGCCTGTAGATCAAAGGTACCCCGCCAGTTTCAGCCACAGTGTTCAATACATGCATCTCTATGAGTAGCATGGAAGCTTAGTAAAAAATCTTTACACATGACCTCTAGAGCAATCCAAGAGTAATTTTAGATATGTCAACATCCTAAAAAAAAAGTGCTTTTTCAGTTGGGTATATCTATGTGACCCAACACGGTATTGCATAGACGTATCCGAGTTAGCCATTTAGCTTGCATACTGAAACTAATATATCTGCATTAGCTCAGCCCAATTAACTCTTTTGAGAAGACACTGAGACAGTAATGAGCTATGCTGGAAAGATAGTGGAAAGATACCAAGAACTGGAAAAAGGGCAATTAATGAGAGACTGACTTATGTGGAGAGGTTAAGGAAAGATGATGCACACCGATTATGTGCAAATAACAGCAGTCTGTAAAGGTAAGTTGTACCAATTCTCTCCTAGTTTCTACGAATGGCAGAAGGAGAGAACTAACGAATAGAAGCAGCATGGTCAAAGTATCAAGAAACCATAGACAATATATCAGGGAACACATGCTGTAGTGAGGGAGCATTTACTTCTATTAGATCACTGGGATGTTTGCACACCTCTGTGTCTGTGGACAGGCTCTCAAGGTGAGGTATAGAAGCAATGACACTTGAAGGGGGCAGGGCAAATCCACCCTAAAAGCAAACAACCGCCAGGTGAAGCAGATGGATAGTCTTTTTCACCTCTCACTTCAGTTACATCTAGGATCTGAGGCTCAGAAAAGGCAGAGGCTGCTTCTGAACTACAGCACTCAAATATTCTGAAAACATGTCATGCCAATCTTCAATGTGTTTAAAAAATAAATGCCTTTTATGAGTTTTTCTCTTTCAAGAATATTAGGTCTCTTTTATTCATAAAGACAAAAAGCTCCAGTTAAAGAACCATTGGGAGCTTAAGAGTTTTCATCCTTCTGACTTATATAAAAATTAAAATACAACAAAACAGGGGAATCTAGAAATTAGAACAGACAGTGGGCAGTAAAAGAACTTTCAAAGGAAGGTTTGTGGAATACTGGGCAATTATGGAATAACCTTTAAAAAGGGAAGCTTTTTCACCTGTTAGCTACTAGTTAGCTCATGCCCTGGAGCTTGTGGTTTTAGACTTATTGCACGTACTCGTGCTCATACACTGATAGACAAACTACTGACAGAGATCCAGGTGAGAAAGAAACCTAGGCATTCACACTTCCAGATCAGTGCATCACTAAGTTTAATGAGCCTGACTTTTTTTTTTTTCCAGTAAATTAATTATCTGATGACTGCCCTCTTAACAAGAACCTGTGAATCCTCAGGGCTCTTCCATTATGCCTCTTTGGTATTTCTATTCTTTTTCTTTGCACTGTCTTAACTTGTTTTGGTGTTCTTCAAAGTTCTGCATGCTGAACTGTGCCCTTATAGTTTTTTGGTTTTTTTTTTTCCAAGTCTACTCTTCATCTTCTGTCATGACAAACCAACACCAGAAGGGTGTTTCCTCCAGAACAGGAAAGTAGGAAGGCTTGAGGAGGGAAGCTGAGCGCTGCTGTCCCTTCCTTTGCAACCTCTTGTCCAAGGGAAAATGTCTAGGTCATCTGCTGACACATAGACAGTTTGCACTGGTCATTTTCTAAAGAGGACCATAAAAATCTATGTCCTCCCAAAAGTTAGGAAGTTGATACACATTCAGACAGCAAACAGAGAAAACGTGCTTTATTAACTAACATGCTACTGAACACTGCTGGGAGCTGGAAAAGTACACAAGGGGAAAAAACATTTTCTTTCCGTTGATGTGCCTTCCTGCCTATAATCAGAGAGAAAATAATGGACTAGATCAACCTTTTGAAATTCAGAAGTACTATCTGATTAGAGAAACTTCTTTTTAACTCAAATCCAAGCAGAAAGGCAAGTTTGTTACATAATGCACTCCTCTGGAATAAGCTTTTATCCATCCCTAAATTGTCTTCTGCATCACTGAGATTTTACAGAGGGAAAACACCCAACTATGTAGCTTAGGCAGTTACTTGTAAGAACTAATGGCTCATATCCACACAGTACATTAGAGATGTGCAGTTGAGTTCTTCAGGGGCTAACTTTTAAGTGTCTGATCCTCAGAATAGGATCTGGAGTTATGTTACATATCCAAGCTTCTTAATGCTGTCAAAACAGAGGCGATCCAGAGCGTGCACACAAGCAGAACTTGAGAATTTGGAAAACTTTCAGTTTGACAACTGATTTAGGTACGTATGGGAGTTAAGCACCACCAGGGTTAGATGGTGGTATTGCACCATATTGTTGCATTGGAATAACTCACAAAATAATGTTCTCATGAGCAGAATATTGTTCAGCCTATTCTACTTTCCCCCTTGAGTAAATCTTCCTAATTCACATCCTCCTTAAGTATTCTAAATAATTATCAATAACACACTTCTTTTTGTGATTCAGTTTTAAGTCAAATTTAAGTTTCATTGGAAAGTTCAAGAAATTAGTATATTCACATAGGATATTTAAAGTTTTTTGGCAAACAAACAAACAAAAACAAACCGTAAGATCCCCTAATTCAGAACTATGTCTCTCAGTAGTTGGCAATGATCTATGCTTCTGTCGCATTCATCTTAAATTTTTTAGCAACAGGCAATACTCTCAAGTCCCTCTGTACTTGAACATATGGTGAAACCAGAGCAAAACAACCATTGAAACACAGAGCAACCACAAAAGGAAGCTTTGATATAGGAAAAGAAAAAACCTCCATACTTGTAGCAATTCCTTGAACACCATCTAGAGGTGTTTCTGTCCTACCATAGCTATGGAAGGGTCCTGAAAAATTCAGGTGTGTGCACTCTAGATCTACTCATTTTAAGTTTACTGTTCAGAAAATGGTTAGTAAAATGTGATCAAAAAGGAAGTTTAAAAATAAAAAAAAAAATCATACAGTATATCATAACAGTTTTCTAAAAATATTATTCTGCTTGCACAGAATAATTCTGTGCCAATAACCTTTTGGAAAAGAATTAATGATAACAAATAGGCTATTTCTGCATTGCAGTTTTTCATCCCAAGATTTACTTGTTATCATTTTCAGGAACCCATATCAATGGCATTAATTTGCCGAGCCATCATGCTAACTCTGCCATAAATTAGAATTTTCTATGCTTCACTAATGATCACGATCACAAACTATTAGTGGTGTTGATTTAGCCATTCACGCCATGGGTGGTCAGATGGATTGTGATTGGGTTTTCAACTGTTTGTGTAATGCAAGTTGATCTTCCCCTGAAACGTCTTTCCAAAAACTTCCACTTTGACCGAATGCATAAAGACTTGAGAAAGCAAGCCTGTTGAATAATTAATTCATTGGCTCTGGATGACAAAAGAGGATTTGGTTGCTCTAAGAATGAACTCCTCTACCCACAACAGCTTTGAGTTTGCTGGTGTTTCATTATCAGTCCTCGCTTGCTGGTCAGTTCCCATTATATTTACACCAGCGGATTCGGTTACTTTAGGCATCTAATTCAAAAGGGATGCCCAAAGTTAGGAGCAGCAGAACCAGGTATAAATAGTGCAGGTAGATAGTGCCTCCGGATGGAGATGCAGAGCACCCAGCATAGATGTCTAAAATTAATGAGCACCCCACACCTTCTTTGGTGCCCCACCAAGCAACTGAGGCTCACAAACGTACCTCCTTGAGCTATATGAGATTTTGTCTTTTAGTGCTGCTTGTCTAGACACAGACAATTTTCCCTTCCTCCAACAAAAAAGTCCCGCACCATTAACTTCTCAAACAGTTAAGCAAGAGCTTAGAAAACACAACAAAAGCCCACTCTACAGGAGAAATTTAACAAATTCCTTGTGATGATTATAAAATGGCCCATCTTAACAGTGTGATAACCTCAGCCTGTCTGGTCCATGTCCTACATCTCTTCTCAGTGTCTGGACTGGGAAGACATGAGCTGAGACACAAGGTGCCTCCTGGCTCTTTCTGCAGAGATCAGAATGAGTGAGACAGATGTTACCCCTCTCCCACCTAGGACCTGCTAATTGCTGTGTGCTTTCTCAAACATACTCTGCACCTCTGCTAATGCACCTCTTTAGCTGGAAGCATCTCATGTGCTGCATGGTCTTAATTTGTCCCTCAAGCACTGAGCTCAGTGAAGCCACACAACAGCACAGTAGAAGACATATAGCCATGATGTGTGCAATTGTATATTTAAAATGTACTGTCTATCTCTATATTCATGCCTGCGTTTTATCTTTAAGCTATGATTTCCATAAAAGCAAATCCACACACAAAGAACTGCACTGACATAAAAGCTAATGAATTTTGCTCACAAAAATATGCAAATATGGAAAAACTTCTAAAATACAGAATTATCTTTCCTCAACCAGTAGAAACTTCTAACCTTTAATCCACATTCACAAAACTACCTTGCTGGTTCTTTGTTTGTTTGTTTGTTTTAAGATAAAAATCACAGTAGTCCTACTGTGGTCTGTTTGACATCTCCATGTAATATCTTTTAAAAAGATGCATTAAACATTTCATAATGTAATCTTTCGCATCAGAACCTCCCATCAGGTATTCAAGTATAGTCTTGCTATAACATCTATATACCTATTTCGAAAATGCTGCTTGCTTCCTTTTAAAATAGGTAGAAACATGAGCATGGTACTACAGATTCCAAGGTAACAATAATCACTATTACCTGACATTTTTGTGAAGATACAATCCTGAATACAAAACTACTACAGAATAGCTGATAAGAGGCATTTTTTGGCATCCTCAAGTAATTGCAGCTAGAGAATCTTATGTCAAGGAAGACAATAGCTGATATATTTCAATGCTTACACAGCTTGATGAAGTAATTAAGAAAATTTTGTATCTTTAAAAGTGATTTGTATGTAGCATTCAGAATAATCATTTGTAAATATAATTGCTGTTATGATAAATACATAACTGAATATTCAGTTCTCATAATTCTTGTTCAAGTACCATATATGCACTGTTCCCAGTGTCTGAAACGTTCATATTCTACATAATCAATTCATATGTTTGAAGAGTTCTTATATGTGTCTTGTTAGCAAGCTATCTATACTTGCTCTCTCATGCTGAGCACAGTGGGGCTGCCGATGGCTCCCTGATCCCCCAGCTGACTTCCAGCCCTGCAGGAGAGCAGGATGCAGCCTCAGGGGCACCAGTCCCGCAGCCCCCCATCCTCCTGCCTCTGCTGATGGGCAGCCTGGCAAGCCCACAGGGCTTTAGTCGTAGTTAACCCTCACCAATGTTATCATTTCCCAGCCCTGGGGGTGGCCTAAGGTTGGGGATCCCCCTGTTCGCAGTGCCCTGACCCCAGCTCTAATCCTTGCACCCTGCCTTGGCTCTAAGGCTCTCATCCTTGTTCCCCGCAGCTGTGTGAGCGCTGGCATTGAGCTGCTTGGTGTTTGGGTTTGTGGCTTCCCAGATACCTGGGATCTACCAGGCTTAAGTAAATAGTGGTTTTTATAAAGGGAAGGCATGCTTTATAAACTATTGGAGTTCTTTGAAAGTGTCAACAAACATATGGTTAATGGGGATGCATTTAATATAGACTACACAGATTTCTTAAAGGTCTTTGACAAAGTCCCTCACCAGAGTCCCTTAAAAGAAGAAAGGCCTTTGCATGGTAAGGAAACAATGGGTAGGAATAAATGGTCTTTTTGTTTACAGTGGGAAGAGTTTGCCAGCAGCCTCCTGCCACACATTTTGCTTACACTGTGCTGTTCAAGATGTTCATAAATGATCTGATAAGATGAAAAATTCTACTAAACTAATCAGCGTAGTAAGAAAGAAGGACTAACTGTGAAGAACTATGGAAGGACTTTATGAGTTTGACTTACTGGATGATAAAATGGCAGATGAAATTTGAAACGGTGATGCACAGGGGAACAGAAACCCTAATTTCTAAGTAAAATTAGCTCTGAGCTAACCATTCCCATCCAGGAGCAAGATTCTGGAGCTGTAATAAACAGATCTATGAAAATGCCAGCTCTATGCTCATCTGTGATAAAAAGATTAAATTAAATATTAGGGATTACAAAGAAAGGAAAAGAGAACAAAACAGAACTTCATACTGACAAAGCATAGGTCTGCATTTCAAACGCATTTTGAATATTGTGTGTAATTTTGGTCCCCTCATCTCAAAGATGGTATAGCAGAACAGGAGAGAGTTCTGAAAAGAGCTATAATAGTTGGTATATTAAAGGTGCCAAGTGAATTATGCACAAGTGACTCCAGAAAAGATTAGGGCTTTCAAATCTGAAAAGGAGGAAACAATGGAAGGTTAAATCATGAATGACATGGAGAACATAAGGAATGATTGTTCATTGCTGCTTCTGGCACAAAAACTAGACAGCATCAAGTGAAGTTGGAAGGAAGTGATTCTCAATAAAATGTGAAATTAAGCTGCAGAATTCCTTGACAATAGATGTTACAGATTCCTTTTTAACATATATTTAATAACAAATCATTAAATTGCTACTGGGCAAGGAAATCCTTAAGGTACGACTTGTCAGAGACTAGGTGAGTACTCAGGGAATGCATCCTGTAAACTTTTTCTTTCTCTTACTCATCTCTAATCTTCAGTTTTTGGCTACTGTCAGAGATAATATGACGCCAGATGGACCAACAGTGTGATCCAGGTCAGCTGCTCTTCTTTATAATCAACAGGAATGGAAAGTGAACGTAAGAGGATGCTAGGGTTGCTGCCTAGCTTGTTTGTCTGCATTATAGCTTGATGAAGAGTTTTATTCTGTGTGGGTTCTTTTTTTTTTTTTCCAGGGTGTGTATGCATGATCTTTTGTGCGCGTGTGTGTGTGGTGGGGATAGGTCTGGTGTCTTTGCACTGAATCTACTGCACATTTCTGGAGAAACTGCTTGCATCTTGCATATTGTAGAGGATCTACACGGTCTGCGGCACCACTGGCATATCTCAGATGCACTAGATTCGTTCAGCATGGGGTCTACTTGCATGTACTCTGCAACTGTTTTGTAAGGAGTGAGCCAGTTTTTTGTTAACTGGCAAGAGCTAACCATGCACAATGCCAGAGGAGTGAGACACACAAGTAAACTAAGATGAAGCACACTTTGACTTGATTCTATGTACAACACATGGAGTAATTTTTCAGCTAGTTTGGAGGCTGAGGCAGTGTATGCTATACCGATAGTCAGGCAGTTAGCAAACCACTGCACGTCTGCTCTTTGGGTAGCTGGCTAGTCAACCAGAAGCAGGCACCCCAGCAAAACGTGGGAATTTCTTGTCATTGGGCACATGCATTTGCCTGGGTCCTGGGGAGAGGTTTGTTGTGCTTCTCTGGCATGGGGCAAGCTCACCAGTGAGTCTGTGCCTTTTGGAAAAACTGCTCTAGGATGGCCAGGAACAGAAGGAGTCTTCGTTCTGGGACTGAGGACAACTAAAGGCTGGGGAATGTGCGTTGAGTGAGGGGGAATGAAGGAATGAAGAGACTTCAG
Source organism: Chauna torquata (assembly GCA_013399475.1). Classification (NCBI taxonomy): domain Eukaryota; kingdom Metazoa; phylum Chordata; class Aves; order Anseriformes; family Anhimidae; genus Chauna; species Chauna torquata. Next base: position 263,477 of record VXAL01008561.1, on the reverse strand, counting down.
TCATCAGGACTACTCCTGCAGCAAAGAAGAAAAAGACCCTGTGGAGGGAAGCACTGCAATGAAACTTATGGAATATCTGCAGGGAATTAGTTGTACCAGAAAAGGGGTAAACTGCAATATTAGCCCATCTGTTTGAGTGGGGCATCCAAGAGAGATCTGCATTGCCCATGGATTTTTATAATTACACAAATCCAAAGTAGGTGCTGAAATTAATGTACCACTGGATTGATCTTTCTTCATAACTCTCACAGTGGCTGAGACATTACTTTTTTTAAAGTATGAGCTATACTCCTTAACGTGACTTACTTGATTAAGGAACTCAGCACTATCTTAAGTATCATCACTATCAAACAGCAAGCATTTCATTGAATAAAGATGCGACCGGGTTGAAAAGCTCATGTGAAAAGATTTATTACTTAATAAAGTTTGCATAGCACATTTAGTCTGTATGTGAATCACAAAACCTTGCATGTTCACTGTCTATATCCTGCAGTACATAAAATAAGGAATATCTAGTCCCCTTCCACAAGTCAAAAAATAATAAGTGCATTTTGGCTACTGATCAAACAGAAAATATGTAGAGAATGAAGCTGCCTCATCTATGTTCTGGCAGCAAAGTGGCTGAGTTCTCTAATCCAATGTTAAGAAATAACAGTATGAATACAGAGATACACAAGATGGCTTCAGTCAAGTTTTACCAATTTACTGAAAAGTAGTTAGGCAGAGAACATGTAAGGTCTGAACCTGAAGTCCAGTATGTACTTGTGAATGTCTGTACAAATTATTTAAGAGGTGTGAAGCAACCATGGTGATACAAGAAAAAAACACAAGGTGAATATTTCTGATGAGAAATTTTAAAAATATACAGTTCTCCAGAGAGAACATTTTTGTAGTTCTTTACTTTAAGGATGTGTTTTCACTCCTGTTTGCAGCACCCTAGTACTTTTTTTGTAACTTTTGCTTTCATTTTGATGAGAGATTTTTTTATTACAAGCGTATCTATCTGTAACACTTGTGGAAACTCATAGCAGTTATTCCTTGAAACATTTCTGGATACCAGAAATGAATGAATAACGAAAAAAATATTTTTATAAATGGATATAAATCAGAGTCTACTACTCTTATCTAACAACTGTATTAGATATTGCTTACTTAAAAAATAAGTGCATGTAAGAATCAGTGCTTATTTGTACCCACTGAAAATACAAAACTGCATGGCTTAACCTTGTGAACAAGCATATGCTACTGGCAGTATCAATCAGGTGAGCAACCAAAGGAAATAAAATGCATTTAGCCACAAAACCCTAGTTGTTTCCATTTGTCTTATTTTGAAACTTTGCAGGGTACGCCATGTAGTCTGTGGCCGCTAACAGTATACAGAAAATACTTCTATCATTAGGTTTCTTCCTCTGTACATACCCAGAATCCATCTCAGTCACCTTCTGTCTCATAACATCCCTCAAGAAATTTGTGTTTTCCCACCCAGAGAAAATCTCAGTAGGAAATATATATTTTTTTCTTTTAATTGCTATTATCCATTGAAATCTTTGGGTAAAACAAAAACAAAAATAAAATGGTCATACAACTTAACCCATAACCTTAAACATTTTTCTTTGGGAATGCCTATAGTGTTTCATGTGGCTCATGACTCTGTTCCTTTCTAAATGTCAGATTTCTAGTCCCCACATGCACTAGCTTCCTCCTCTAGTTTTAGAAGAGGCAACTAATCCTTGGGACATCAGGTAATTGTGATTGATGTGAGATACCGTCTGATGGAGACAGAAGGAGATGGAGACATGAAAAAATTACAAATCTGATGATAGCCAAACTTCTGTTTTCAAACTTTTGTTTCTCAAATGGAAAGCAAAGGCTTACCAAGAAAAACAGACATTGCATAACAAATTAACAGTAATTATAATTGTAATGGAAATTAAGCATCTTGGGTATATTTATATCTATAAGTCTTCTGCTTTGTCCCTGTATGATATACTTACATATTTAAATGCCAAAATGACAAAAGATTTCAATGTTAGTGAACACGTAAGTTTATCCTGGAGCACACAAGGTTTTTTTCAATATATATTTGAAACACAGGCAGAGTACAGTTTCTGAAGAATTAAACAAACTCTGATCAAAATGATGTACTAAAATCCTACAGAACTTATACACCACAGTGATCAGGGACGGCTGATTACAGCTAGCCTGCTGAATTCAAATTAATCCCAGAACTCCACATGTTGGCTTCACCACAAGCATTGCAAATGAGACATTTGATGAGTGAGGGGAATTTTCAAAATCAGACATAAACTAAGAATCTTATTCCTGAGATGGAACAAATCTAGTCTTGCGCTATTTATGACATGGCAAAAGGAAGCTTTTAAGATATGACGGAAGGAAAGACTGGTATTGTACGTCTGAATTCCTAGTTAATGAGACCGTAAAGATTAGACTGTTACCAGGCCCGAGTCTCAGATTTACTGCATTTGGAAACAGTGATGTAAAGTATAGACAAGATAAATACTGGAGATGACACTAGCAGCCAATATAAGTACTTTGAAGTCCTCAAGTATGATTCATTATTTATGATGTAGCAAGAAAAGTGTGGATAGGAGGACAGAGTCCCTTTCTCAAAGGTTTGAATATAAGCGATGAGGAATTAAAGAAAGGAATAGATAATTTCCTGAGAATGGGCATAAATCGTGTTTTCTTCTCACTCCTAGCAAGCTACCCCAACATTTGGAATATGTAATGATATTATTAAAATTGCTTTGCATAAAATCATTTGCATCCTTAATAATGCATAAGCAGTGCTGGTTACTGTTGGATTATTTTGGACTAACTCAGTGTCAGAAACATTAATCTAACCAGAATCAGCAGGACATTGGACTCTGCACAATACAGTGAAGCTGCCTTTCAAATAGATTGGTTTGGGTCCAGAAGCCCTTCATTAGAGTCAAAGAAGTTTATAGAGCAGCCATAGAGCCTTATAACTGAAGGTATAATCCATTACAATTGAAGATTAAATGTAAATTAATAACAATTTTCAGATGTATGTATTTGATCATACAGCCTGGATTTCCAAGTGTACTAAGCTCTCAAAGCATCCAGAGGGAATTATAGCTGCCCAGGTTCTTTGCAGTCCAGACCACAGGCATTAATTAGAATTGGGAACAATGGCAGTAGACTCTGCATGTTTACAGTGACTACATAAGGTAAGCTTTCATTAAAGCTACCTATAGAAAGAAATATATATGATCTTTAAATTAATCTTTCCAGAGCAGCTCACCACATTAGACTGAGATTCTAAGACTACTGTTACTAAAGTGGACAATTTAATCCTAATAGCCATTCTTCTGAAAGATGATGTCAAATACATCCTTCTTCAGTACCTGAAATCTTCATGTTTTCCTGCCACAGTTAAGAAAATGATATAGATACTCAGAAATTAGTTTTATGCTTTGACCAAATATCAATGAAAAAAAAAATCACTTCTGCAAAATAGCAATTTCAAATATATAAAAATACATTAAAATACAGAAAACAAGTCCAGATATTTAAAAGGAAATTTAAATACAGTTATTCACATCATTGCTGTACATTACAATCAGCAGAAATATTTTACTCAGTTACATTGGTTTACCCACTTTCATCCAAAATACATTATGAAATAAAGCCACTCCACTGTTACATTGTGTCTATTGAATTTGGCCCTAATGCAATCAAGATCAGATATTTTACATCTAAATCATTTTGAAAACAGATTCTGAGCAATGAACTGCAGCCGAAATGAAGGGACATAAAGGAATTTTGATACAGACTTCAGTGGAAGAAATTCATACCGCTCTTTTGTTTGTCTCTACAAAATGCTGAAACTATTCCTAAATTTAATACTTCAGAAATATGAAGAATAACTTGGTAATCACAAACATCCATGCCTTTCATATCTGTTTAGTGGTAGTTTCAAGAAAATGCAGTCTATTGTCTACACACCGTAGGGCTGTGTGCAAAATCAGGGTGAGTTTTCCTCCCCTACAGCTAAAGGTTTAAAACTCTAAATTTCTTAGTTATTGCCACACCAATGATGATCTATTTGCCTCCTTTCATTTGGTTTCCATTTTTGAATAGGAATACAACCTTCTAAATACTGTTCATTGATTCATTTCTCAAATGTATTCCGTATTCTACTTTGCTATCACAACTTCTTCCCTGGATCTTGCAAGACTCCATTTAGGTGAATTTTCTGTTTCCAAGGCATGCCTGTAGCAAGGACAGGGAGTGTGAGAGGGGACCAGAAGGAGATGGGTACTTGCTCCTCTGCTGTGGGCAAACACTGACGGTAATGTGGTGACAGGTGACAGTAAACTGGGAAGTGCCTCCAGGAGGAACAGTACCACAGCCTGCAAAGTGTTTTTCTGCATTTCTGCCCAGCAGCACCAGCGAAGTTCCTCCAAATAATTCTGTGGCAGTAGGATCCATTCCTCATAGATCCTCTTGCAAGATGGTGTTATCCACTTTTGCTTAGAGAGGATTTAAGTTCTTTTTAATTTGTGCCAAATGATAGCCAAATGATAAATACGCATAAATAAGAGGCTCTGGCTCTACCAGAACCCATCTGAAAACAAAATCTGTCCATTCTTACTTTGATATCATTATTCTGACAAAACAGGTATCTCTCTTGGTCGTCAACATGGAAGCGTATTTTTATTCATGCTATGCTGTAAAGGGTTTAAAATTGCCTAGGATGGGGTAGTGGGGGTGGGCAGTTTGTTCTTCATGCCACCATCCAGGCAGCCTCTTTAGCAGCAAGTTGGCTCGAGCATGTGTTCCAGTCTCAAATTGTTGTGTGTGTTCTTCTGTGGTATGCTAAGCAAATCCTGCCATCCTCTTCCAGCTCTATCAGCTAGCATCTTTCAATCAACAAATTGCACTTTGGCATGAACAGAAGGTTTAAGATGGACTTCTGCCACCCTCCCAGTCCCAGGCTAAATAGCTATGAACATATGCAGAGAGTGTGTTGTTCATTTTTAGGGCTTTATGAAAGCACATTTAACTGTACTAAAAGTGCAATTGATGGAAAGTGAGTTACAGATTGAATAGGCAGTGCAGCAGATGTACAAGGTCATTCAACAAGGACTACTCATTACTTCAAATTACCACCCTTGAGGAGAAACTGTAGTATATGCCAGGATGGAGCTCGCGCTCTGACACCTCATCTTTCAGTTCCATCCCAAAGGCCATCTTTGTTTTCTTACAGATAACATGTCCCAGTTAGAACGGGCTACGTTCAATTACAATGACTTGATAGCCATTTCTAATATAATCCACATATGTGAAGTATGCTACTACTGTGTCCATTCATTTTAAGAAAGGTGACTGCTAGAAGTCGCATACAACGTGTATGCTCACAGACCTGTTTCTGACCCATTTGACAGTGATGGCAGATGCCTTGTTTAGTTTTCATTTATCTTTTACTTTCATAACTCCTCATTGAATTATAGTCTGACAAAATTTGTCAGGAAAGAACATAACTTGCTCAACAGTTTATAGGGTTTGACAGCAATGGAATTTTTGCTTTTTCTTATTTGGCGTTCATGAACAAAGACAGGTATTACCTGGACACCATTAACTACATCACAACTTCTTTAATTCTTCAGAGAATCAGCAGTATTTTAAAAAAGATAATTCATGACCTTTTTTCAACAACTGCTGCTTCCCAAAGAGCAGCCATCACAGCCTTCATCTTTTTCAAGTGATTTTCCAGTGAGCTAGAAGGGAAGCATTGCCCTCCCCTTATAGGAGAGACATACATTTAAGTGAGATAGAGTCAACGCGGCATTCTTTAAAGAATGCTTTTTCCAAGACTTCTTCCAATTTCATTTAGCAGAAAGTCAGACTTCCTGTCAAAGGAATATCTGCCAGAAGCAGAAGAGAGCGCTAGCAATTAGCTCAGCCCGTAGTTACGTCCCTCTATACTAGTTCGCTATATCAGTTCTCTCCCTAACATGAGAAAAAAAATGTGCACTTTCCTCAGTATTGTTCCTGACATTTGTGGTGGGAAATTACTGACATATGTACCTCCTGAAGATCTACACATCTTCTGGGTTTACTGACCCATGGCAGCATGGCCATCTCACAGTGATGATACTCACAGTCGCTTGAGGAAAACAGTCCTGGTTTTCCTCTAAACCTTTCTGTATCTAGGTTAAATAAAAGATGCCTTGAAACCCCAGATGATCATTGTATACTTGAACAACATTGATTTTAGGTGGCTGCATCCACTTTTCCAAAGACGAGTGCTGGTTGTATTCACAGCATAGGTGCCAATGCAGAGGCTGAGGAGCTCTGATCTCAGGGGACGTGGCTGCTTGCCTGTAAGACCAATGGACATGTCAGCACTCATGAGCTGGTTTCTCGCCTTCTGCAGCACTGCCTTGCGCCCATGGCACACTGCCTCACTGCCTTCTTACATGGAGCAATGGGTTACATGTCCTGTCTATCCCTTCAGTGGATGCTTTTCTGGCCCCTTCAAACCCCCTTCCAAAACCCAGTCTTCTCTCTTGGGAGGACCTTTAAAGAAAAGCTTTTATTTTTCCTGTCCTTGTTGGCATTTTAGACTACTGTCTTCTGCTCAGCAAGCCTTTTTGTTTAAAAAATGTATGCTGTGATGGTGTATGTCATGACATCAAGAAACTTTTTACTGTTTATTTTTGAAGACACAGCAGAGGTGTCTTCAAGCAAGAATGTAAGAAGTCTTTTACTTTTCTCTGAAGAAGTACAAGTTGAACAGAAAATGTTTAAAGCAAAAGAGAAATGTGAAAGCCTAGGACATAACTTAAGATTTATATTTAACTACTTGTATTGATGAAGACAAATCCCAGAAAGTAGGTAAGTTAGGGTCCTTAACCTTGTATTTTTGCGTTAGGATTTAGTGTAGAGATCCTGACAAAGGAAAACAATAAATACCACATTTACATATAGGAAAATGATGGCTCCCGCTCATATCACCTCCAGTCTACAGTCTCAGAATTGCTGATCTAACAAATACCACTGAATGACAAAGACAGAATTGAACTGGACATCAGTAGCAATACTGTTATTTACAAACACTTCTTCTGCAGAAAAATATCAACCTTTTTGTCAGGAATAATTCAAGATAACTGATTCAAGTAGCTGTACTTTGAAATATTGTATAATAGCTTCCAAACCATGCTAATTAATTGTCCTGAAAACAGAAAAAATACATTTTTTTGTCATCAAAATGCAAAAGAGAAAGTGTAAGAAAATGATTTACTGGGTACATTTAATAATGTAACCGATAACACTTATCCTGCATAGTTGCAGAACACCCAGTAATTACGAAGAGCGGAGTAAATTTTTCTTACTCATTTTCTTGTCATCCTGTTTCTTCAAGATCTGGCATCTGATATATTTATTTATGAGTGGTCACCTATAAATCTCATGATAAGAACAGTTTCTTACAACCCTAAAGGCTGAGATAACATGTTCATTCAACAAACTATTTTTATTGGTGTGCTGTGCACACCATTGTGCTGATCCACTTTTACTATATTCAAGTACTATGGGGTCTTCAGGAGTATCAATCAGTCAGCAGATACACTCACTGGAGGCTTTATTGTTTTTTAAAATGGCACACAATGCTTAGTTAGTCTATGGACTGCATGGCTGTCACAACTGATAAGAGCTCGAGTCAGTGCTGGACACATTCAACCTTATTTTGTTTTTCTTCCCTCATTCTTTGTCATTTTTTATCTCTGTTTTGCAATACTTAGTTTTTGTAGTGGACAAATACAGTTCCTAGTATTAATACGATTTTCTGCAAAATGTTAGAGCACCAAAGTAATTCTTTTTTGTTTTTCATTTTTTTTCCCATATATCTGACTGACATACCACTCAAAAGGCATCCAATCTTGTGTATCTCACTGCAGTTCCACGCCTTGCAGTTTGTAGCATGCCTTCTGATCAAGAAATGGCTAGAAACAGTAGCAGCTGTATTAAAATACTGCTACAAGAAACCATTTATTTGAAAGAGAAGCATTTTGAATCTATGAGCATTGATAGCGTTCCTTCAAAAGCAAGCTTTAAATCATTTAATAAGACACAAAAACTTTTGTTTTGTTTTCAGAGGATGCTCCCCATGCATTTTAGAAAAAAGGCATCAAACATTTCTCAAATGGAAAGAAATTAATGAAGTTACTGCAAAGATAAAAATAAAAATTATGATGGAGGTTGGTGTCATTTCATTTCCTGATAAATAGGTAGACACCCTGACTAGGTGCTGCTAGTAAAGTAGCAGTTCTGACATAAGTGCTATGGATGAGGACAAAACACTTTCTGAAATGGCCCATTTACATTGGAGTCACATTATATTGATCAGTGACAGTCAGAACTCAAAGTACTGCTGCTTGCACTGATCTTGTTTTCTAGATTAATATGAGTTCACCCTTAAATTTGCTTACAAAAGCGCTACAGTCATTAAAACAATTTTTATGGAGAACACTTTCCTACCAAGTGAATAAATGAGATATCATTTCTACTAGTCATTGATTAGCTGCCATTGTTCTTGAATTTCCACTTTGCAGTGCCAATTCCAACTTATGAAGACATCAATAGTTTATGAAAAAATATATCCTGTTCAAAGTCTCATTTTGAATGGACTTACTATCTAGTCTTTCATCAAGTATACAGGACTGGGGAACATTTTTTCAAGTTTTTAGAAAGAAACCTTTATTACTGCTATGGTATTGCTCCCATTAGATTGTTCTTAAAAATATATGTATTTTTTTGGTTATAAATTATATGCAGGTTATTCAACTGGCTATAACTTTTGTTTCCACATTAACTCACAAAGTATTCAGAAATGAGGATACTGCTAATATTAATGGAACAGTGCAACAGACGATGGTGTAGCTCTTCTTCTGTATTGATAATCATTAAATAAACGTCTATACAGCTTGACAAAACCTGACGCAACTATGACTACAAGGAATGTATTTTCACAAAGAGTACAGAAACACATCATTCTATAACTACGAAACCTCAAGAAAAGAAATTGAATAATCTCATCAAAGGGCTGAATGTTAGGTGTACTGGAGCCAGCAGTTCATAAAATCTTGTATTTCAAATTTAGATTAACTTCTTTTACAGAATATTAAATTCTTATTTGCTTAGGGGTATTCCTTTAATGTCATGAGAATGTTAGTAGGAGTTAATAGAAGAAATCTTGAATCATCAACAGTGAAGAAAATTGGATCCTAGCAAGTGTATTGAATAATAATATGAGGAGGAGGACATAGGAACTGGACAAAGCTTTATGCAGCTACTGCCATGCTCAGATAATGCTAGATGTAGAATAGACAAGGATCAGAGCAGCCTTTCGAAAATTAATTAATCAACCTTCGTTCCACTGAGGTAATACCTTCTTTGAAATGTGTTTTAGCATGGTTCTTTTGACAGCTTCTCCTTGCATAAATCATCACCTTAATTTCAGCTCCCCCATACCAGAGGTAAACCATGCATACCTTACTGTTTCAAAAGACATTCCTCATACCCTGTTTAACATCCTACCTATATACTTTCCACCAAAACACTTAAACCACAGGATTATTCTGTGTGAGAAGCATCTCTCCTCCCTCTCTAACTCTGATGGGAAAGTTTCCAGGTAATGTCAAAATAATGTTGCCCATTGGGAAGTAACACACTGGGAGGGACAGTGAAAGTGCATTTCAGCAGATGCTGAGGGTAAGTGTAGCTAGCCTCAGCTTTAGGCAAGATGCTCCATTGTGGGGTAGGACAAAGATCTGGTGTATTTTACAGGGAACAGCAATGTGAAAAACTGAGCAGACTAAAGAAATGAATTCTGTCAGATACAGGAAAAGACAGTAAAAAGAGATAAGAAAGTGAGTGGTATGGCGGGGAAATGCAAAACTCCTTTCAGATCAGATCTGTATAGAGAGAAAACTTCCATAGCCCAGGGACCAACCACAGCCTGCTGTGACTGGAACTGCACCAAGGTGCAGGTAGGTTTCCACAGGAGAGACTGGTGCTGGGCTCTTAGGCTTTTTCAGGAGCCATATGAGCAGCTCCCACGCAGTTCAAGGGCATCTATATCTCCTGCCTGGCAGTGCAGCAGGGCTGCTACCCACCCTACTAGATAATACGAACCCACAGAAATACAAGAAAGTTAGATAGCAACAGGCAGTCTCCGTGGGTTGTCCTGCAACCCAGATGACTCTCACTCCAGTCCTGTGTTAAAACAAAATCTTAAAGCTGCACAGAGCCTCTGTAATCTCCTGGTGGCCAGCTCTGCTCTCTGAGGTGTGGTATATGCCTTAGGTCTCTTGACAGGTCACACGATTTGGTGTGTGGCTCTGAGGGTTTGCTAGGAGACTGATGTAGTAAACAAACATCTTAAGTTTTGTCGTCAGCAGCCATTCAGCACTTTAAATGTGCGTTGGAGCACCCCTTTGAAGGACACTCAAGGCTGCACTGTGTTTCAGAAACTCTTTGACTTTCACTTAGATAGCATATCTGTAGAGTAAATAGGAATGAAGTTGCACCAGCAAGTTGCACCAGCTCCATATCATCAAGTTCACAGTGCAGCTTACATTTCCTATTGAGCTCAGATAGGTTACTTTTCCTCTTGTGTCCCATGCATTTGCTGACTATAATTCTAATTATTAGGTGCTATATAAATTTCAAGAAATGCTATCTTTTATTTCTGTAATATATACTGCACCCGTTAGTATGTTCCACGCTTGCTTTCTATTGCTTTCCTATCACATAGTGTGATGTTGCATAAAGGTTTTTATCCCCACAGAGCTTTTTTTTCATGAAATGTGCTGAGATGCTGGAAATCTATTCAAAACACTGCTGCTATCTTTGACTTTGATACAATTAGCTACTCAGTAAAAATGCACACTGGAATACACTATGAAAGAAATAAAAATTACACTGAGTCAATTCTGAGTTGATTCAGTGCTGATGTGTTTAGCCGACTGTCTCAAAAAAGACAAGTAGCAAACCATTTCAAAGATAACTCTTCCCAAACAATAAAAAAACTACCTTAAACTTGACATTTCCAAAGTGATGAATCTTGGATTAAATCATGTGAAATGTCAAAATGAAGAGAAAAAGAAAAATCAATAGCTGTGCAGATGAAGCAATGTGAGGTCAATTGTACTGTACTGCCAGTGCCAGGCCACCCATGTCTTTTCAATAGCAGCATTTTTAAAATGCACAATATCTGCAAGACACTTGAGATTAATTTTCAAGACTGAATCCCCTCTTAACAACAAAATTATTAAGTATTTTTTTTTAGAGACTAGAGCAGAGGCATAATAAAACAGCACATTTCTGAAAAAGTTTTTACTGCATCCTTGAGATTAGTTAACCAACATTATCCTCAGCATTTCACGTTACATTAGCATTTCCTTTTGAATCTGATATATTTTTCCTTCTGGGTAACTGAAAGCTTTATTCAAAGAAGAAAAAAAAGGGCTTAGAAATCATCACTGCTTTTGAAATGTGTCCTGAGCCTGCTAACTCTTTTGTGACAAAACCAGAATTTTCACCTGAAAGCCAGAGGTGCGGCATAAGCACATTAGAGAGCACTACAGGGGCTACCATATCACTGGGGCACCTGTCCGGAAGGAGTACAGGCCACTCACACCCAGGCTATGAGGGCTGCCTAAGTTGGACACCCAAACTGGCTGTCTTGGGCCCATAATGGAGATGTCCAAATGTAGACAACACAAACGTTCCTGATATTGCATTTTACTGTGCACGGTTAAGAAGTAGATCTGGGGCATTTAGTTTTCTTTCATGTACTAAAACCTAAATTTTTCTGATCTTACTGTTAAAGTTGAACACCATTTATTTTTGGCTAGTCTGGGTCTCAGCTATGTTTGCATTGAGATGACAAAGTACTCTGCATGAGCACAGGCAGCTTCCGCTCCATTGTAGTGGTGTTTTATAGGCCTAAATACAACCAATTTGACAATGTGATTGCTAATACACTGGGAAAGATGGCTGAGAAGCTGAGTTAGCTGGTAATGCCCTTGGGCCAGCAAGAGGAACTGCTGAGCACTGAAATGTACCCGTAAGTACTGAAGAATAATCACAAGTGGGAAGAAAAACATATTTTTCTAGAGCAGTGTAACGTAATGATTTTTCCTGTTACCCATAATCACTGTTTTAATATAGGTTTAAGAGGCTTCTCAATGAAAATACAGCTTAGACATGGAATATTAGAAGAACTGTTTTTAATGCAGCACTATTTACATCTGGAAGACGAACAAAAGTGCAATGGAACTGGATAATTCCTGGATAATTCCTTAAGAGGGGACTGAGCAGAGAGAATCTTTTTCTTCATTTTTATCTGATCAGTGGGACAGAACATTTACTTGAAAAGAAAGGGGAAAAAAAAAAGAAATTACAGAGCAAAGAGGGTGTTTGAAATGATATCAGGGATTAGACTCATAATGTTGTAAACTACATTTCAACTCCTAAAGCTAACTTCTCACTCTAAAGATAAATGGCATTAATTCACAATACCATCCCTAAACCTCTCTAGTGCTTCTGCATAAAAAGGCATTTTTTGCAGCATGAGCTGCTTTACAACTTTAAGATGGAGACAAAAATGGAAAATAAAATATTTTATAAAATACAGTTACTGCTAGTAAAAGAAAGCTGTATGTGAAGTTTTTCTTTAAAGTTTTTCTACAACAGTTATTATTGATATCTTTTATTGCTCTTTAAAGAGAAAGTGGGGGAAAAAGCCTCACTTCAAAGGATATGAGTGCATTATATCAAAAATGGTTTTCATTTTAAGACTCTTATACAGCTAGAAAAAAATCAGCCAGCTTTTGAAATGAGATTTTTCACTCAACCACCCACTGTAGAGCTAACATAATTGTGGTGTTGAACCACACCAGACTGTGTCAGTTCTCTCTGTAATTACTGAGCAGACAAGGGCATTTCAGAGTTTGACTGAAGGATTGTTGTTTCCCCAAATCTGGTAGGAATCTTTTTGAACTGAAATGGTCAATAAACGTAAAATATTTATTGTCTTTGATGAGCTGATGGTTAAACAGTTTCTTTAAAAATCTCTTGGCTTTTACCAAGGCAATACATTCAGAAACACATCTTTGAAAAAGAGGAATAAAACCCCCCAGTTTCTCTTCCTATCATTAGTTAATATATGGAGATGCAAATATGAACTGTTTTATTCAAAAAGGCTTAAATTCATGAATATGGCTCTGATGTATGACATCTATATGATAGAAAACTATGCAGACAGTGCAATGCAGAAGAAACCTGGAATTTAGCTCTATACTTACACAAACATTGATAATTAGAAATCACAAAGTGACTGTGGAGGAGGAATGGTGCTTTTTGAGAGGTCAGAAGAATCTCTTAAAAATCATTTCATGCTTGCACGGAATTTTTGTTTGTTTGTTTGTTTTCCCAAAGACAGGAAATCCTCTTCATCTACCCAGTTCTGACAAAAACACTATGGAAAACACAGCCTACATTCTCCTAGCTAGTGTTACAGCAAATCAAGGACAGGACACTCAGCTTCGTCCACAACATTCCTGGTCCATATAACAGAGTCCCCTCTTTAAAAAAATAACCAACGCATTGTTCCCACAACAGAAATGTATAAAAACATTTTGGTAAATTTCTATCAACATTAAGTTTTCCGATGTTTATAGGAAAAGAAAAAAGAATCACTAAAAAAATAGACAGCCCCCCTCGGGTAGTAGCTATTGACTTTCTTACCAAATAAGAACTAGTTACTTAATTATATCTGGAGACAAACCATGAAAGAGAGAGATGTGCAAAATCAAAATGTCAGAACAACTGTATCATCCTACGAGTGAACTCACAAATAATCCTGGAGAAATGATGTTTTTAACAACCTCAGCTATAAATTACTCTTGTATACTATCTCTTCCTTTCTACTTAAAAGACACAGAAATACATAAGGTCTTGTAATTACTGCAGTGAGCATTTTTCACTTATGTAGCTCACTGTAACTTGTGAGATTTTACATTTCAGCTATTCAGAAATCTTAACTTTCCCTATCTAAACTCATTTACACAAAGATCTGAAAGCAAAAATATTTTAGAATTACTGTTGCAGAGGACTATTCATTCCTTTTTTTTGCTTATAGATTAGTATCTTTTGGGATCCTGCTATTCCTGTAATATGAGTATATACCAGCTGTTTGTGAAAAAAAAATCCTGTTAATCAGTCTAATTAAACCAATACATTTTATTGCATATTTTTGCATTTCATCAGTATTCTGTAAAATCAAACTGCAAATGCTAATTACATGAGCGAAAACTCAAATGCAAGCAAAAAGCTCATAAACCTCCTTTTTTTGTTTTAATATAAAAATGTATCTTGCAGAGGCTTGATACATCTGCCTAAACTTAGAATATTTGTTTATAAGTATATCTCTGCTTAAAGTATTTACTGTTAGCTTAGGACTATAGAAAAAAAGAGCACCATGTCCTGCTGTACACATGCTTGTCAGCATTTCCTTGAAGGCTTTTGAGTTGCTGGTCAATCCCAGTCGAGCTGGACATGGAATCAGAGAATAATTCATTTTGGAAGGGACTTCCAGCAACAGTCTGAACATTTACTCAAAGCAGTTAGGCCTAGGTTTTCAGGCTTTATCCAGTAAAGTTTTGAACATCTCCAAAGATGGTGTAGAGGTTTTCAAGGTATCCAGCTTCCACAAGTATTAGGTAAGTAGTTCAGCAGATTAGAAAGCTTTCATTAACATCTTTCACTGAATGAAAGGCTGCTCTCAAACATTAGGAAATGCCAGACTATCCACTTGAGTGCCTGAGACTGCAAACCACAGCATACGAGGCTTCAGTGAGCTTATTGCTTGCAGAACCAGGTGTTCTGCCTGCAGAACAAAGCTTCACAAAAGACTGACAGAGGTTTCTAAAAAACTTTCTATCTACACCGTAACCAATGATAACAACATATTAGCACTACAGCATCAGCTTATTTGTGAATGCTAAATTACGTTAAACAAATAAATAGATTGGTAAATGATTAACTGATTGTTAATTACATTAAAATATAGATTTTAGCTGGAAAATACATGTAATGAACCTAAGTTTTCCATCATTGTATATAGGAAAAACAAGTATCAAAATAGCTAAGCAGTTCAAACTAGGAGGTTTGGTTCTTCCATATGTTCTCCTGAAGCTGTGTTCTCTGCCCATGACTCTTCTATTCTAATTCTCAGTGGAAAAAAAAGTATTTAAACAATTGGGATTATCAGAGATCTTAGTCTCAGTAAGAAAATTAACACATCTACAAGGTCCATTTCTCTTAAGATCTGCCATGCAACAATTTCTAGTTCAGTCTTAAAGTTTGCCACGTCCCTGAAAGCCCAATTGTATAAGTGAATTAAGCATTGCTAAACCTATCATTCAACAAATCACAAATCATCTCTCTGGAAAAAAATGTCAATTCAGAATAATGCATCTTTGTAAAAAAAACAAACCCAAACCTTTTAAATGGCACTGCTAGGATTTGATTAGATCTGTGGACATTAATGCAGGTAGGGGATTTGCACTGCCTTTCATCTCCAGAACTGCTGGCTGTTGCAGGTTCATGCATTGCTCATGTCAACAACATTGCCCTTCTTCTATCTGAGAGCTGAGGCAATCCAGACACGTGGCTACAGCCTGGAGAGCTTGAGTTTCTGATTATGTGTCATCCTAGACGTCACGGAGTTGCCTAAAATCTTCTCCCTATGATGCACACAACGCATTCCACACCAGACAGAAATAGCCCAGAAGAAAGATTTCATCTGGCTGATTAACTAAGTGTGATTAAAAACCTCTACTGATTAAAATACTGAATTGGGAATACTTTGGAGAAAAAAAAAAATATATATATATATATAGTGTCCAAGTCTAGGTCCAAGCATATCTAGAAAGTCTACTGCTGTGTGTAGACTTCAGTAAACATGATGCTGCCATAGCTTGTGACAGGCCAGACTTTGGGTTAAGCTAACAATGCAGGCCTCTGGACTTATCTTGGCCTGCCTATAGCTCTGATTCAGCTTGGTTAGCTGTAACTAATGCAGCTAATCACAGCAGCTGTCTCAGGACCAGGTGACTGGTCCTCATCTAATTTGTTTTAACTTTTTCTTAGCTCTGTGTGATTATGTGGCATAATGTCACACACACACACACACATAAATACATATATATTCTGTTACTAACAGACAGTAACGACAAGGAGTTACCGTATGATGAATGAACTACCTCTGACCACAGAATCAACTGCAGCATAAAGGATTACAGGCACAGGAGGATAGCATACGCCTTGAAAGTATAGTCACAGGATGATACCAGAAGCCCCAGAGCTATAAGCAACTCAGCAACCATCAGTTACCGTCCTCAAAGAAAGGCTGCTTTTGGAGCTGGGTAAAACCAGTTTTAGAGGCTTTAGGGAAGAAAAAAAAAAAATCAGAAGTACCTAACACATCTAAAAGGCACCATATATTGAAAATTCTGATGTAGCATGGAACCATGAAACAATGAAGAAAGAGCAAGCTGTACAGTATGTTAGCAAACACATGAAAATAGCCCCAAACAGACCCAAGAGTGAGGAGGAAGAATTAGCATCAATATTATACTCCTCCCATGAAAATGCTACCAACCTGCCTTCGTCTCAACCAGCCCCTTGACTGAAGCCATCAACCCAGAGAGACAGTGGGAGGCTGAATCCCTTGCCAGAGAAAGAGGTAGATGCCAGAAAGTTTATGTGTATATATATAGTTTGAACTGACAACATTATGTTCCAGAAGAGTTAATATCACTGTAACTGGAACTAAGAATAATTCTTTCATTAGAGTGTTAAGACTAACGGGACCCCCACTGGGGACTCATGGAACTGGAGGACACATGAGGGTATGGAAGGTGCTGGGCAATGCCCTCGGGAGGCTTCCGCCTACCACCTTTGAAAAGTCATGGTGATCACGAGCTGTTTCTGATGATAAGGAAAAGACAAATGCCACACCTATCTCCTAGAAGGGCAAGAAGGAGGGAACTACAGACCGGTTGGCCTCATCTGTGACCCCAGGAAGATTATGGAGCAAATCCTCTTTGAAACTATTCCAAGGCATATGAAGGGCAGGCAGCCAAACGAAAATCAAGCCTGACCTGTATGTCTTATGAACAGATGAGTAGCTGTGTGTAGACAAGAGTAGCAGATGCTCTTCACCTTGGCTTTAGCAGGACCTTTGACATTGTTGCCCATGTCTTTTATAGCTAAATTGAAGTATGGACTAGATGGGTGGGCAACAAGGTAGGTAGAAAACTGACTGGACTACTGGGTTCAAAGGGCTGTGACCAACAATATAAAGTCGAACTGATGGCCAATTATTGGCAGCATCTCTCAGGGGTCTTTACTGGGGCCAATTTCATTTAATGTCTTCATTAACAACCTAGAAAATGGGATGGAGTAAGCTTTGAGTAAATTTGCGGTTGATACCAAATCTGCAGGAATGATTGACACACTGGAGGGCAAGAGCTAATAAACCCTGGGACAGCTCAGGGGACACGTTATTGACATCTTCAAGTAGCAAATGAGATGGTTTAGAGAAGACAGAGGCAGACTCCTCTCAGAGGTGTACAGTGATAGGATGAGAAGTGATGGTTACAACACATTGCATTTTGATTAATTATTTTGATTTTTTTTTTCTTTTTCAGCATTTAGATGGTCAAATGTTGGAAAAGGTTGACCAGAGAGGTTGTGGCATCAATGTCCTTGGAGATATTCAAAACTCAAATGGACAAGACCTTGTGCAACCTGATCTCATTAGACTTGTTTTGACNGAAAAAAAAAAATATATATATATATATAGTGTCCAAGTCTAGGTCCAAGCATATCTAGAAAGTCTACTGCTGTGTGTAGACTTCAGTAAACATGATGCTGCCATAGCTTGTGACAGGCCAGACTTTGGGTTAAGCTAACAATGCAGGCCTCTGGACTTATCTTGGCCTGCCTATAGCTCTGATTCAGCTTGGTTAGCTGTAACTAATGCAGCTAATCACAGCAGCTGTCTCAGGACCAGGTGACTGGTCCTCATCTAATTTGTTTTAACTTTTTCTTAGCTCTGTGTGATTATGTGGCATAATGTCACACACACACACACACATAAATACATATATATTCTGTTACTAACAGACAGTAACGACAAGGAGTTACCGTATGATGAATGAACTACCTCTGACCACAGAATCAACTGCAGCATAAAGGATTACAGGCACAGGAGGATAGCATACGCCTTGAAAGTATAGTCACAGGATGATACCAGAAGCCCCAGAGCTATAAGCAACTCAGCAACCATCAGTTACCGTCCTCAAAGAAAGGCTGCTTTTGGAGCTGGGTAAAACCAGTTTTAGAGGCTTTAGGGAAGAAAAAAAAAAATCAGAAGTACCTAACACATCTAAAATGCACCATATATTGAAAATTCTGATGTAGCATGGAACCATGAAACAATGAAGAAAGAGCAAGCTGTACAGTATGTTAGCAAACACATGAAAATAGCCCCAAACAGACCCAAGAGTGAGGAGGAAGAATTAGCATCAATATTATACTCCTCCCATGAAAATGCTACCAACCTGCCTTCGTCTCAACCAGCCCCTTGACTGAAGCCATCAACCCAGAGAGACAGTGGGAGGCTGAATCCCTTGCCAGAGAAAGAGGTAGATGCCAGAAAGTTTATGTGTATATATATAGTTTGAACTGACAACATTATGTTCCAGAAGAGTTAATATCACTGTAACTGGAACTAAGAATAATTCTTTCATTAGAGTGTTAAGACTAACGGGACCCCCACTGGGGACTCATGGAACTGGAGGACACATGAGGGTATGGAAGGTGCTGGGCAATGCCCTCGGGAGGCTTCCGCCTACCACCTTTGAAAAGTCATGGTGATCACGAGCTGTTTCTGATGATAAGGAAAAGACAAATGCCACACCTATCTCCTAGAAGGGCAAGAAGGAGGGAACTACAGACCGGCTGGCCTCATCTGTGACCCCAGGAAGATTATGGAGCAAATCCTCTTTGAAACTATTCCAAGGCATATGAAGGGCAGGCAGCCAAACGAAAATCAAGCCTGACCTGTATGTCTTATGAACAGATGAGTAGCTGTGTGTAGACAAGAGTAGCAGATGCTCTTCACCTTGGCTTTAGCAGGACCTTTGACATTGTTGCCCATGTCTTTTATAGCTAAATTGAAGTATGGACTAGATGGGTGGGCAACAAGGTAGGTAGAAAACTGACTGGACTACTGGGTTCAAAGGGCTGTGACCAACAATATAAAGTCGAACTGATGGCCAATTATTGGCAGCATCTCTCAGGGGTCTTTACTGGGGCCAATTTCATTTAATGTCTTCATTAACAACCTAGAAAATGGGATGGAGTAAGCTTTGAGTAAATTTGCGGTTGATACCAAATCTGCAGGAATGATTGACACACTGGAGGGCAAGAGCTAATAAACCCTGGGACAGCTCAGGGGACACGTTATTGACATCTTCAAGTAGCAAATGAGATGGTTTAGAGAAGACAGAGGCAGACTCCTCTCAGAGGTGTACAGTGATAGGATGAGAAGTGATGGTTACAACACATTGCATTTTGATTAATTATTTTGATTTTTTTTTTCTTTTTCAGCATTTAGATGGTCAAATGTTGGAAAAGGTTGACCAGAGAGGTTGTGGCATCAATGTCCTTGGAGATATTCAAAACTCAAATGGACAAGACCTTGTGCAACCTGATCTCATTAGACTTGTTTTGACTGGGGCTTAGATCAGATGACCCATGGATGTTTCTTCCAACCTAAATTATTCTGTGATTCAACGACTTCAGGAATTATGATAAAACTGCAAAAGCTCTTATTGCTGTATCTGTCTTGTTATCACAGATATCCATATATTAGAAGGTAAGACTGCAGAGTAAAGCATTCAAAATTTAGAAGAGTTCAGAATTATGGCTGGCCATCAACCTAATTAAACCCTATGCATTTAAACCATGACATAATTCTTAATTACTTGCATGAATCTATTATTCCACCACCTCAGTTACAGAATAGTATGAATCATATTCACTGAACAGGAAGTCATTCAATATTTCTTATCTTAAGCCAGCATGGTCCCAGACCATGCTTGCTGTGGCTCTGAAAAGCCATGTTCCCATTCAAGGATTTTGTAAATGTAGCACCAAAATACAGCATCAAAATTATCTTTGTCAGGTGGATTGCTATTACTTTCTATATGTAACAGAAAAGAAAATAAGGCAAGGATTGAAAAACAATGTTTTTTGAAATGTGTGCATACTGTCTTTGACATAGTAGAATTTACATTGTAATAGGGATACTGTAAGTTTCCATTACAAATTATACACAAAAAAGAAATCATAACTCAGAGTTTTATGGTATGCTGAGAACTAACTAACCAGTAGTGTACCTCATACATTCTTCCTAGGTTCTGAAAATACCAGTTCAACACCAGAGCCTTAACTCATACCCGATATAACTTAACCAAGCTGGTGGAATGACCTAGGAACATCTGATCCCAGGAATTACAGGATTACCAGGAATCCTGTTTTCACTTACTAGCTTGTGTGACTTGATATCCCACTTCCTTTGTTAAGACAGAAGCACATACAGTACCCAGAAGCACAGATCTAAGAGAACCCCAAACAGAAATTCAGCCACAGAAGGGCATGTATATTCTTCAATGATTTAGCTACTACATGTGAAGAGAAGGAGCTTTGGGGCTAAAGCATGAAATGCTGACACACCGTGTGCTGAGATGAAAGAGGAAGAGCAGGGAAGGAAACTCCAGACAAAGAGAAAATACACAGAAGACAACAAGCAGAGACAACCCACAGTAGTAGATCTAGCTGAGAGGGAGGATGTGTAGTAGGCTGATTCGAAAGAAAAAGGCTCAAAGGCATCTGAAGACAGCAGTTTTTTGTCAGTTGAAAACTACAAGATGAAAATGATAGAAAACTATTTTCATGACATATAAGACTAGGACCTAGATTAAGAAAGCATTTCTTTTGCTTTAAATGGACTAAGAATTAAACAAAGATTAAGACTCTGTAAGTCAAGATAGTAAGCCATATTCTTCAGATAGCGCAAGTCCCGAAGTTAAAAGAAAATGGTCTGCAAGCCAAGGAATATATGGCATTACATGAGTCTCATGCAATATGCAATTGCATGGCATTTAGTGTGCATTTAGTTAAGAACACATTTTGAATGAGATGACTGCTTCAAGAAAATAGTCTCCAGAAATCAGAGATCTGGAAATAGTCTCCAGAGATGAGAGATCCTAAGCCACACATTGTGGACATAAAAACTGGGAATTTGCCTTTTTGTTTTTCTTTTAAAATTTGCTTCAGTTAGTGACATTCACACACTAATAGCTCAATGAAAAACTTAAACAAAATGTTACTAAATGCCACTGCACTGCCTGTAGAGAATATGGGGCTTATTGACATACCAGCTTCTAACATAAAATGTCATGATTGCAGTATTGACTAACAGTATATCAAAATAAATATCTGAAAGTTAAGGTAACGCTTGAAGTTGCTGAAGACAATCTTCCTGACCATCAACTCTGTACTTATATATATATATATATCCATCTCCTGAAACATTTTAAGATATAAATTAGAAATTCTATTTAAATGGTTGAGAGATAATATAAAAAATCTGTCTTTTTAGACTTCTGTTTTAGGCAACTTAGCTTTAGCTATTTTTCTCATTATTTTTGCTCTGTGTCTTCACTGAGTATCATTCTATGGGCATGGTAGCAATAAGTATTTCAAATTTTACTTAATCAGAATTACTTGAGAAATTGTCTTGGAAATAGCATTAATAGCAAAGCAATATACAAAACAATAAATTGCCTCTGCTACCGATTAAACACCAAAACAGCACTGAAATGTTTATAAATGTAAACGTCATTCATTCATTGTCAGCAAAAACCAACCAATTAACCTAATTTGTATTGTACTTGACATAGGAAGAAAATCAAGAACCCGCATTATAATGACTGTCATATGTCCACTCACATGAGGGTTTCAAAGATCACCAGTGCTGTTGTCTTGTCACGCTTCCCACTGACATTAGTATTGGAGTTTGTCATGAAATAATTTGTCCAGATAAAATAAAGTCCTGAGCAGGAATTGTGGGTTTGGCCACAGTCTCCCACATTAATATTTGGACTTATCTTTAGCAGAAGATGGATGTATGAAGTTCTTTCCTGCAGTTAATCTGGTGTCTTCATCCATTTTATTATTGAAGTAGAAGGAAATACGGATGCTATCCCAGTATTATTTATCAGTTTTTATTTCTTTAAGGTAATACCAAAGAGTCAGTTCAGTCTACGTTGCATACACATATGAACATATTATCTATTCTCTGCTTCTAGGTTAATATATAGTTCCTTTTATTACTGAAGTTCTAAAATGCATCTATATAATAAAAACTGGTCAGACTCATCAGTTAACTGTTTAAATGCTTCAGTATAATTCTTAATATTTAATTTCCTAAACTTTTAGAAGGAAATAGGACTTTTAAAATGTTAACTGCTACACTGAAAAAGACTTCATTCAGTCAAGCGCTAAAGTACAGACTTAGTTACTGGAGAGGGAGAAAAGAGCACAGCGCAGTCAGATTTTAAACCGGTTTCCTGAGGTTTGTGGTGTCGCTGTAAGTCTGAAATCTCACTTGCCTCATGCCTCTGTGCTTTAGCTTTTCTGTCTGTAAAACTGACACAAGGGCAGTTTCCAATACAAAAATTCAGAAGTGAATGGAAACTAATCAGTGAACAACATAAGGACATATCAACCACGCAGCATTTGCTGTATGTACATTCTCTCAGGGGCTGGGCAGAAAAAAAAGACTACAAAATCCCCTTTTTTGGAAATTGGATCCACAGTTTTGGAAATTGTCCCTGTCTGTTTTTAAACTAAATAATTAAAGTTTGTGTTTTAAAGCCTGGTGCAGAGAGTTTTTTTTTTTTTTTTAAATCTTAAGAGCTCAAGTTGTCCTCTAAATAAATAGCTTTTCATAAGTGCTGGGCACTCACAGGTACCTGGATATTTACGCAGGTTAAATATGGGCAGATTTTCATGTAGTCTGCAAAAACAGGAGCTCACAGCAGCCGTAGTTCTCTCTCCTTTCAATAAAAAAATATTATTCAAGGTCAAGTAACATAAAATTGCTCTGAGCTGCTTGTGACAGACTTAAGCTGCAGCCCAGTTGTCTTCTTTTTTTCAAGGTAGAAAATTTCCATCTTCACACACTGATCCATAACCCACAGCACTTTTTAAAATAGCACGAACAACTTCACATGAAGTAATAACTTTAAATTGTATCGGGCATGATCTGGTATTACTGCCACACAAATCTTCCTTTCTGGACTGTGACTGGCCTTTGCCTGTTGTGCCACTTTGCAGTCAACTGAAGTTAACAGCAGATACACTTCTCAGTGTATGTGGTGAAGCACTGTGGAAGTGTCCTAATTTCTTAAGATCACTAGCTTTGTTTTGTGTCAGATATATGCACACTGAGTTGGGTCAAACAGCCAAGTGTGAATTAAATTACTTCTTTTTTTTGCTGACATAAGTAGCTAACCCAGTTTTAATCTGAACAGAGATATCAGCAGTTATTCAGTTACTATGCTGAAGAAACATGAAATGCTAATTTATCTTTTTTCTTTTTCTTTCTTTCTTTTTTTTTTTTTTGAATGAGACATGTATCACTGCTTCATTGCCTAAAAGAAGATTCTCCATCAAAGTGACTGTCTCTGAATGTGAAAGAACAAGGCTTTTTCAGTTGGAATTTAATCTTAATTCAACCTGGAAACTTCCTTGTAAAGGATTACAGTAAACAAACCTGATTACGTGTGAAGAAATAAGGAAGTAAGAAAGGTAGAATCTCAAACAAGTCTATATCCTGTTAAAATTTTCCTCTATACCCTTGAAGAAGACAGATATCATAAACTCATATTGCAATGAGGAAAATAGAAAAAAGTTTTGTACTTTTGTAACTCTTTTTATATCTATATGGTACAGTTTTGTCTGTTCAAAAGAACTGAACTTACAGAAAAAATTATTCTTGATAAGCTTGCAAGAACTTAGAAACTGTGGATCGAACACTGTTTCACTTGGCTCCTGGGAAAGAGCCACAGTTGAGTACACTCCTGGCTTCTTTGCCTGGGTCTGATGACAGGACTGACTCAATGCTCAAAGGGAAACTGCAAAACAGCTCCTGCTAAAGAAGGTGAAAATTAACCAGCAATAGTGAGAAAAGCAAATTCTGGCTATATAGCAATCTGGTGTCTTATTAAAACTGATTTATAAACCTCAGATCTGCCAGATACTAGGAATTATTCCCACAAGCTAAACATGTTGTCAGCATGGAAAGCAGGTGCCCATAGAAATCCTCTCTCACTGGCTGCTTTTTCCTCTGCATCCTTAGATGACTTGACTGCCCGCCTGTATCTCCACCTTGTGAAAGGCATGCTGTAACATGTGCAACATGTTACAATTAACATTGTGGATTAATAATGGATTAATAATACACTGTAAAGGCACCCCTCTACTAGGGTCCAGCCACTAGATCATATGAAATAAAGAGGAGCACTAAGTGAGCACAGTCCTCCACCTCTGTGAATATCCTCTTGCTCAAAAGATCAACAGCCACCCATCCTGCTTACTAGATATATCTGTTAATTTCCTCATATTCATATCTGCCAACAAAATTGAAAAATTGTGCATGGACAACAAATGGTCCTTTCTTTTTTTGTAACTAATTCAAATGTGGAACAACCAATAAACCATTCTGGAACATGCTTCAAGAACATACAGGCATGCCAACCTTTTGATCTTTTTTTCTCCCTCCTCCCTACAAACATCTAGTTATTTTGCCACTAACGTTACATTCTGCTAAATAAAACGGGCCTACTTTGTCTCCTCTTTCAGAAAACAAAGACCAATAGTATGGGAAAAGTCCAGGTGTGCCAGCTGTACAGTTTCTTGGTCTATTTGCTGTTATGAGAAATGTTTCTATACATTTTAAGAGACAAACTCCCTCCACAGAGTCTCTGAAACCTTCTGCTCAAATATATGAGGGTCAAAGATTTTCTCTTATTTTAGTCTTCTTCTTTTCCCCATCCTTTGTGTGAGGAGAGGGTGCATTTCTCCAGGACAGATAACTGCTCTCCCACCCGCAGAACTCCTCTCACTCCTGCAGCAACACGGCTGTAATGGCTGAGATGGCAGCAGGCTGCCCAGGAGTAGCTAAAAGAGACACTCAAATCTCAGAGTGGATCAGAGTGGACAAACAGAAGAGGACTGAGCAGTTCTACTCCAGAACTTCCAGCCCCTGTACATCTTTTTTTTTTAATTTTGGCATGAAACTGTAGTAGAGAGCATCCACATAAGGAAGCCAAGAGTCATTCTAGCATTTTATGGAGCTCTACTGGGGCAATGTGAAACAGAGTAATAACAGTAGGGCTACTTGAAAAATTAAGTTTCAGTAGTTGAAAGGTACCTGTTTGGGAAGAAAGTAGCAGTTGTCATTCAGTCCACTAGGTAGCAAAGTCTGGTACAGGTTGGACTGTTTCTGGAGAAGGTTCCAGGATTATTTCACAAAAAAAAAAAAAAAAAAAAAGGCACGTGTAGTGAAAAAAATCTTTCATGTGTAGGAAAACAATGCAAGCTACAGACAGCACAAATTAGCAGAAATTACACAGACAATGGGCTAAAATTTTTCTTGGGCCTTCCCTTATGGCTAATCTGGAAGAACTGTAGATAGAAGGTTATTACAGAGCACTCTCATCTTCACTTGTTACAGATGACAGAGTGAGAAACAGTGAAAATGGGAAAAGTATTACACATGGAAAAAACAGACTTAATATGAAAAATAATACTTTTTTTTCTGGATTTTTTTCATAGAATCACAGAGTAGTTGAGGTTGGTAGGGTCCTCTGGAGGTCATCTGGTGCAAACCCCTGCTCAAGAAGGGACACCCAGAGCAGGTAGCCCAGGACCCTGTCCAGGCAGCTTTTGAAGTTTTCCTGTCCAGTGCCTCATTCACCCGCACAATAAAAAAGTGTTTCCTGACGTTCAGATGGAATCTCCTGTGTTTTAGTTTGTGCCCATTGCCTCTTGTCCTGTCACTGGACACCACTGAAAAGAGCCTGGCTCCATCACCTTTATACCCTCCCTTCAGGTACTATAAACCTGCATGTATTTTTCATCCTACAGATGCCTATCTTAACTTGGCAAATGCAGATAATAATTTAAGCATCATTATACTGTATCCTGAATAGAACGGACTACTAAAAGAGAGTGAGAATGAGTTTTGATGACTCATTTGGCCCCCATTCATTTCCCAAATGTGCATTTTTAAGGCCTTACATTTTAACTCATATAAGACAAATAAGTCCAAACACAGTGCTATTAAATCTCAAAGATTTTTGCTTGCAAGTAATCTGTTTAATTAGTATGAACAGAAAAGAAGCAGGGACATGGATTTTGAACTAAGTTACTAATAAATGAGAAGCACAGAATAACTGGAAAGTAAACATTGGGCAAGCAAAATTCTATCTTCATTATACATTGCAGCCCAATTAACTCCACCAGTATCGCCTATGTATAACAGAACAAAACTGACAGGTGTGTGTTTTTGCAGCAAGATACCACTTGCTTTCCTCCCACCCATAAACTTGTGCTAGAAGGGAAAAAACAGAATTAACTGAATAACAGAACAGGATGCCTATGTTCTAATTACTGAACATCTACAAACCCTTCACAAGTGTTTTTTGTCTATATTTTATTCTGAGTTAGTCAGCTACGCTGATCGCAAAACACTTATTTCCTTGAATTGTTATGGAATTTAAATATCAAGCAGTGTTGGATCACTAAATTAATATGCATATTGATACTACACTTTACTGGGTGAGTATAACTTAGTATGTCCTTTGCACAACTGGTGGTAAAAGTGAAACATTTTTCTTTGCTTGGAACAGTGATGAGAAGCTGTCTGTACAGATCAGCTCACAAGAATGATTATTAAAGGATTAGCTATTCAACTCCCTGTGGGGACATCCTATCTTAGAAAAAATTAATTTTTCTTTGAATAATTAGTCAGAAAATACAATATATATTTCACCATAGAGTGTGTATAAGGATGGCTACTGCGGAATAATTTATTGTGCAATAGCAATTCAGTTAATTTCCAAGTGTAGACAAGCTATTACATGTTCTTCCTTTCAGGGGGACAGAGATACATCTCACTTCTCTCCCAGACCTTAAGTCACTCACAAGAGGAAATCTAAAGAATTTCCTAACTGGGGAATGATGATAGCAAGAGATGGAATAGTTGCCATGGATCTCCCTGGACCTTTTGGTTTCAGGTGCTTTGTAATCTGCTACTTTTATGGTGATCAAAAGCAAAGCTAGGGCAAAGGGACACTTTGAGACGGCAAATGTTTACTCAGTATTAAGGAAAAGGTGCCAGCTGTATTGTGTTGGCCTTTCATTTACTACCAGTTCTGTTCTTTTTTTTTTTAAATTTAAAATCAGAGTTGGGTCCAACCTCCAAGGCAGATGTTTATTTTTACGTGCAGATGTGTATTTATGTAATAATTCAGATGTGTGATTTATATAATTCGCACCTTGTGAGGAAGGAGAGGAAGGGAGTTGCCCTGTAAGCCTGTCCTGTCGTTTTCTTTCCTGTAAACTGCTCATTTGCTGCTTTACCTGAGAAGGATTTGTCAACCCAAAGAGTCTCTTGCAGTGCCAACTCTCTCAGCTCTCTGAAGTATGTCACTACCTGTGGCAGTACTTCACAGGAAAAGAGCTTTCTAACTGAACTTTAGCTGGCAGATTTTTTTCACGTATTCGATACTACTCATTGCCTTGCCTGCTCAGAAGACAGCATGCATTCCCTTAACTCTGATCATGCCGTGATATTTTACCAGATTTGAGAACAACAGTGAGTTGGTGTCCAGCACTCATTATTTACTTGGCCAGGTGACCCACAAAAGGATTTCAGCCTAGGAGAGACACCAGCTGGGGTCTTGGCAAACAAAGGCAGATTTTCCCAGCCTTAACTCCTCTGCAAAAATTACAAGCACTCACACCTGAAATGTAGGATAATTTGAGCTTAGATGGCAGGAGAGAACATGCTGCTTTCAATACTTACAAAGGTACAGGTTATTACTGTCATTTTCCTATTATACATGCAGAGCCTCTTCACTTACTTGGTAAAGTGAACCACGGAAATTTGTAACACACAGACACAGGGCTACACTAAGCATTGAGATAAGTAAAACTTGGTTTTGAACTACAGGCTTCCTTGAGCTAAGTCTAAATGAGTATGTGTATGAAACTGAAGAGAACTATTTATCATTTTTAATATAACTTTTAATGACATTTTTAACAGTTACGAGTTCTGGACTAGTGATTAGATGCTACTATTAGCGTCCCATTGTGTGAAGCCATTAATGCACATAATGTAAAGATTACTCTAGAATGGACTTAGAGTGTAAATGCATTCATATAAAGGCAACTAAATGAAAAGTATAAATATGGATAAGTTTATACACTTTTCCTCAGCAATTCTGTAAAATTATTTATAAATTTCAGACACATCATTGTCATAAAGAAAATAAAACTTGAGACATTTCTTTCAGTAGCTATGCTGACAGCTACGCCTACTGACCAGTGCAAAGTGCACATAAAACCTCTCACCAACAAGATGCCTCCCTCCTCTCTCTCATCCTATAGTAAGTCCCTTATTGTCTCCCCTTATCTTCCTCTCTGTTCTCCAGCATTTAATCCCTTCACATCATTTTCATTTTTTTTCTCAACATCCCTTAGTCTGTCATGCTCCATTCACAACATACATGCATTCGTTCCTGCATAACTACAACATTACAGTCATTTAAGAGGTAGAGCGGGAAACCTACTAGTTAAAGATTGCTCTGAAAAGGACATCATCAGCCTATGATATAGATTGGGTTTCCTCTGGGAAGCGTAGCAGTGTTCTGTGTGCTCACACTCCCCTGGGCAATGGAGCGTGTCTTGTAATGTACTGAACAGCAAGACAAGGGCTTCTGAGGTGTGATGCTACCTCCTGTGCTGATTGTTAATATTCTTGTGCCTCTCAAAGTCTTTTAAAATCCATGCTTTCTATCTTTTTGAAGGAATGCAATGATCACCAGCTAGAGAGAGAGAGAGGAAAAGTGCAACAAGATGAGATCTATCCAAGCACTCTAAGACTACAGTCTTTCTGATTTGGCTCTAAAGCGAAATTTCAGTCTGGTACAGATTTTCCATTGACCTTCAGCTGCTAAGGCAGAGGTTAATGCTCTGAAGCGTCTTACAGGCCCACAGCCGAGACAGCAGGCCATCACTTGAGCCTATTTTAATATCCCCTATTTCTAGCCACTAGACTATACTTTGCTAACGACACACTGCTGCTGTATTTTCAGAGCTTTAATGCAAGACCCATTTTATGTCATGTTTATAAAGACGTTTAACAAGACCATCTCTCTAGAATTCAGGCTTCACTGTTGGTAGTGAACACTAGCACTTCCTATTCTGTCAATAGGGTTTTTATCCATTGAGTGAACTCAGTGTTTCACTTCTAGCACTGGTATCCCATACCTCCTCTTCACCTCTTTGGGCATGCAGCAGAAACGCTAAGATATCCACCAGGTTGGACTAACATCTGCTACCCTCAGATTAAATATCCTATTGACCAGAAATGGCAGGACAGTGGGTGAGGGATGCCTGTCTTCACTTCACTAAAGCTTTCAGAATATTTTTTTAAAGCCAGAGTTAATTTCCATGCAAATGAAGTAGAATAGGCAAAATCTGAATAAGGCACCACACAGTTATAAACCACTCCACAGATCTGAGAAGACCTTCTCAGCTATCTTTCTTATCAAAGTCTAACTTCCTCTGTGCATAGGAAGCCTTCAGCAAAATGTCCTGTTGATGTGGTTCTTCACCTTCCCTCTAAATAGCTTCCTGGCTATGGTTTGGAGGTTTCTCAGCCATTCACGCCTTTCTTAATTTTTGTGTCTTCTAGATGCCTTTGCTATGCCAGACTTCCCCTAGTTTCTTGCTACGGAAAGTCAGTTTGTCAGTGACTGTTATTTTTCTTAGCCTCTTTTTAGCCTCTCTCTACGTTTTGAACAGTTGTTTGTAGCAGACCTCTCTGTTGCAAAAACACTACATTTTACTCTGTTCACATTGAGAAAGTCACTCTTGCTAACAGCTGTAGAACCTTTGTTCCAGTGGTCCTGTCCATAGATGAGGACAGTACTTCCTTAGAAAGTCTTCTACTTTTTAAAGCCCTGAAATACACCTTTCTCAGGAGCCAACATCAAACCATTCAGTTTCCAATGAATGTTCCCAGATGTAAAGACTCAGATATCATTCACTTAAAAAGCCATGAATTTCTCCAGACTTTATATAGCCTATGTATTGTTTAATAGATGACTACCATTTTATAATGAATACTGAGATAAAACGTAGTTCTTTTCAGAAACTGAAATAAAAAGGTTACGATCCGAGAGGAATACAATTTTTCAGAACTTGGCTTTCCACCACTGATCTTGGTAACAGTTCAACAGAGGAAACAGTACAGCATTACTGTTTTAAAATTAATTTAGTTTAATTTGGAATCCAGTAGGAATTATGAGATGTTTTCACAAAAATAACTCAGGAGTGATCTTTTAATCTTTTGTTCTCCTTTCACTACTTATGACTGTTAAAATAAATAATAACTTGCAAGATAGGTGCCACTTTAAAAATAGATTAAAATTTTAGAATAAAATAACATCCACATTGCAGGGAACATGTAAATATGTGCATTGACTTTTCAGCAATTTTTCAGATTGTTTGGTCTGAACAAATTCCTTCTCCTCCCCTATTCAAACAACAGACACTAAGTCAGACTGTGCTATAGTTACTGGGATCTCAAGATCCACCAAGTGGAAGTAAAAGATGGCTTCATGTCACTGGGGCAGTCGAGGTCTGGATGTGTTTGGCCCCAGAGCAGCTAAGAGCAATCACAGGGGATGTTCAGACTTGGCATGGCCTCAAACATCCTGTGTCTGCACTGTATTTCTGGCTGGCTGGGAAATAGCGTGGTCACAGGGCTTCTGAGAGGAAGTGCCTTAATGAAAAGGAGGTTCCCAAAGGAGTTGCTCTGTCTACACTACGCTGCAACATCAGGGAAAACAGGAATCAGCCCCACTATACTTATATTTCACAGATAAATGCCACCTGTGTTGTACATTTAAGCTTTAAACCTTACAACTAACTTATCAAAGATACTGCTTCTGAGGGCACTAGTAAGAGTTACTAATGCACACTCTGCTTTGGTTGCACAAGCAGAGATGCTCTTAACTACAATGGTATGATCCACAGAGTATCAATCCTGCCCCACACAATTACTCTTAAACCTATTTCCTTTGCACTTTTCAGCATTAGTTTCTTTGAAGGAAAGCCATATGCATGGATGGCTTGGAGAAATGTTCAAGACTTGTTGGAGTCTGTATCAGGTATCTGTATCATTTTTTTAAAAAAACGCATATTAGTGAGGCTGTTGCTTGAGGAAGTGTTGGATCTTATTTATTATTGCAATGTATCTTCTGTAAGTACTTGCATTCACGCAGTATGAGAGCTAAAAGACACCAGCTCAGAATAACAGTATTTTCATTTCACTCTGCAGAACTGTACATGTCTACACAAGATGAAAAGCAGTAAAAGATCAGGTCCTAATTTCCATATGCTTTATTGCTCTTTTCCTTCTGGCTGAAACCAAATGTAGCCATAAGTATAGAACCTGAATCATTCTCTATCACTTGAGAATATCCTGTAGTAACATTAAAGATTGATTAAAATATCCAGAATGACTTTTTCAGCAGTATCACTCCATCTTATAACCAGAAAAAGGTGGTAGGGGTAAAGCAGTTTTGAGAATACACATTCCTGTCTTAAAACTGTATTCTTCCTTTAGCTTTAAGTAACCTGCAGTTAAAAACTTCTTAATTCTGTCTACCACTTAAGAGGGCTGAAATGTTATAAGAACTCTTGCTGTCTCTTCTAAGATTAAACAATCAGTTCTGGTGACTGTGGTATACTGTATTAATCACAGATGTTTTATTTTTGACAATCTTATTGATGAGATGCTGAATTAGGATTCTCATCTTCAGCTTTTATTCTTCTTTCTTTACCTTCATGCCTGCTGCAATACCCCTCAGGCTATCTGCTTGTCATATCAGGCCAGTAAGAATCTTAATAAGATACCTCTGTAACAAATTCTGTAACAAATTAGATAGTAGTAGTTACTACTCTCTGATCAGTAGTGAGGTATATACCCAAGCTTCTGATCACTGAGGCCACTCAGTTCACATTAACATTTTCCATTAGTGTTACTGGAAATGCACTTAATTTGAGAATGTATGGTCTTCCCATTTCTGCTGTTGTCTCTCTCCTTCATTTTCTAAAAAATGGCATGATAGTTCCTTCTTGGGCTCTCCTGCATTAACTTTGACTCTTTTGCGATATTTTTCATGAGATCCCCACAACCGCATTACTTATCGGTATTGAAAGCAAAACTGTGTTTTCCGATTGTCTTATTTGCATATGGACAATACACAGTGCTGCAGATCGAATGCACACTATGAAGGCATCTCCTGATGTATCCATGCATATTCTTAAAATCTCTTTTCCTCAACTGGCCCAGTGTACTTCTCCATTTCTTAGCTTCTGATTTTGTAATTCTACTGTGTAACTCTGTATGTGACATTGATACACTCTGGGGAGTTAGGTTATGAAAAATTAAGCTTTGAATTGAAGAAACATGCATACAGAAAATGACACCTCTCTCATGAAAGGCAGTAAACAAATGAATTAGCCTACAATACCTCATAATTTTGTAACAATTCCCATATGTCTGTAAAGACCATCAGTTGCAGTCATATTTGCAATCTTTGTGTGTGCATTATTAAATTTTCTTTATTAGCTTCCATTTTAATTAAGTGAGAAAATGTTTTCTCTTCATAACAAAATACTATTTCTCAAAGAGGATGGAAGCAGAGCCTGTAACCTATGGAATCTTCTTTCTTTTCCTCTATGGAGAGGAGTATGTAATACTCCTCATTTCAGTTTTCTATTAGCTTCATTTTACATGAAAAACACCCTCAAAGGCCTGAAGCTCAAAATACTACCCCAACCTGATAGCATCTTAATGTGCTCTTGTAATGGATTCTGGAACAGGTGGCTAATAAATTAACCAGAGGTATGCAATCTATTATTGACTGGCATCATTCCAACCACATAGCTCTCAAATGACAGCTTTTTTCATGTGATTTTTATTGTATTGAAGGCTCCATTTGTTACCAAGAGACTTCCTTATAAATGAAAAGAAAATGCAAATATTTCCTGCTTTACAAAGAACAATGCTAAAAAAAAGACAAGCAAAACATATTTTACTCTAGGCCTTTTAATCTGTAGTATGTTAACTAGTAAATTAAATATGTTGAGAACATAAGGTTTTGTAACTGAACAGATAAAAAATTAATGTAAAAAGCTAACGGTTACCTCTTTCGGTGCTTTTTCACACTACTAAATAAAACAACTCTGTCTGAAGCAGATTACGAAGCTCTGCACCAGCAGAGCTCTCAATACCACAAAATTATCTTCATTTTGCCAGGTAATATTTTATAGATTACTGAGTACCTTCTAAATCCCCTTTTACTGTGCGCAAATGGCCTCTTCTTTATAGATCTCTCATCTCTTTTTGTCACCCATTGATACCCATCCCTAAACAAGTAAGGCAAAGGCATCTCTGCTAAGTCTATGCTGTCCTTACTAGCTGTCTCCTTATATCCTTGTGGGTATGAAGTGATGAGCTGAATACTATTAGGAAAGTTATTCTGGAAAAAGAGATTTTTATTCATGAAGGGCAGCCAAACTCTCTCCCTCCAATTCCTATAACAGTGTGCACGATATTTTCTTGCAGAAATTCATGCAGGACTGTAGGAGGGGCATGAAATAGGCCACATTAGCTGTGCATGTCCATATCATGTACAAGGACTCAAGCCACAGAGTTTGAGACTGATATATAAAATTTAAAAGGAATATAGGGCTTAGTATAACAGGCACTAAGAAAACCTACATATTTTCATGAGAACAGGAAATTGAGTTTTACCTTCAAAATTATAGTAAAAGTGATTTAATTTTGACTAGAGGGAAAATGAATCAAAAGTTAGTATTTCAAGCATGTATCATAGTACTTTTATATTGCTGGTATTTTTTTTTTGACATGTTATGATTTACATATACATATGTGAATATTCTTAACTTAATCTCAAAGGACACTAGTGGATTGATACCTCCTGTAACATAGCCGAATGAATACATTCTTCTGAATTGATTATTGACATTTCTACCTAACAGTCCTGCCTCAATAAATCTGATGGTCAGTATACTACAAACAGTTCAAACATTTTCATAGATGGATATAACTTGTCCTTTACCTGTCATTTTGTTATTTTGTCAGAAAACAGATACTATTCTGCTATCTCATTGAGGATTTGGGGAAAAAATGTCTTCTGCTATGAATTGCAGTTAATGATTTTGTATTTGTCTTTATGTACTTTTTAAATTCTGATTCCCTAAGTTGCCTAAGAGCTATTATATTTTTCATCATAAATATAGCACTTGAAACACCATATTTAGTCATTTGTAGAAAAGGCAGTTTATAGAGACAACGTAACAGTCTGATTCTTTTTTCCTTGTAATCATTGAGAAGTATACAAGGAAAATAAAAATAATATGACTTGGTATTTAAACATTTGTTCATAAGCTTTAAATTATTATATGAAAACTAAACAAAAAATTAAGATCAAGTACTCCATACATCTTTTTCTGAGCATTCTGCAAGTGAACATCAAACACCGCTGTGAGAGACTTGAGAGAGTCTTTTGTAGCCTGTCTGTTACAGCTATTCGACTTGAGAGTTGCTATACATAAGGGTTTGTCATTTTGATATTCAATATAAACTTTTCCTCTCAAATGCTGTCAGGCACAGAAGAGCTAATACTGATATTTATCAGATAAGCCACATGCCAGCCATGCTAACATAAAGATTAACATCAAAAATGTTCAACTACTGCCTAACAGCTATTCTGGCCTGCTGTCAGCTGAGGAAGTTTTCCATATTTTCAGTTTGCTCTGGTATTTACTGTATAGAAACACAGAGACAATGACAAAAGGTGGCCTGTAATCATTTGTCCTCTTTCTGCGCAACCCCCTGGGAAGCTCACTGAAGAATTGAGGTGAGATGATGACTGGAAGAGTGCTTTGGTCACATGCACAAAGAAAATCACCTGGGGAAATTTTCACTGAAGTGTAATGCTGAAGGCAACTTCACAGGTAAACCTAATCCTGTCAAATGCTTATTTTGGAGTTTCACTAAGAAGTATGTTCACTGCATACATAAAAGTGGAAAAAAAAAAAAAAATCAATCCAAAGTCACTAATGAAATTTGCCAGTATAATGGCATTAGATAAAAAAGAGAATGCTCTAGCAAATATCATAACTTTAGACTGTCATTTCATAAGGTAGCACATTGATTCTTACAAATGTTTTATATTTCTTGAGCCTTTGAGTTCTGTGGGAATAGGAAACATTATCGTCCAGAGATCAGTTTTTCTGTTTTGAGTTCTTTTTATCTACTCCCTACTGTCATTGCTTTCATACTTCTGTTCAATATGCATACAAATTGGATAATCATGATGATTCTTTATGATTTTTGCTTTAAAAATAAAAATAAAAGGCCAGCCAAATGGGCTGTCTTGACATTCAAACCAAACAAAAAAATAAAATCCAGTTAATGGTTTTGTACTTATGGAATCTGTAGGGAAATACCAGTAAAGCATACCTGAGCTTGCAATGGCCATCGGGAAGCCAGCTACATATACTGGAGACAACCTCCATGTTAGAACAGCAATACATGAAATGGAACATTTACTTTCTAATCAGTATTCAAAAGCTTCCTGTCATGTGCCAGTATATAGTTTTCTGTCCACATCTGGTATTATGTGCCTGCAGAGCTGGTGACAGTTACTTAGAATATACTACAGGATAAAGCATTTAAAATAAGAACAACAAAAGTCCCAGCAACTAATCTGTTCTTGCTGAACAGACTTACTGCATTTAGGATGTACTACAGAGGTCCTCACACCAGTGCACCTTCTCCCCACAAGCACACAGTCTATCTCAGAGCTGGGGGAAATTATATTTGGTTCATTTTTTACCCCTCCCTGTGCCTTTGGCCACTTTCCTCTACTTCTTCCTAAAGAATCATCTCTTCTTTCCAGCAGCCGCCTGTAGAGGACAGCATTTTCTTTGAGGCAAGATGACTAGATTTATTAAGTAGATTTATATTTACATGTTGATTGGTGTAAAATTGTTATGTAGCCCCTCTGACTCTTCTCTGTCTTGCATCTCTGAAAATCAGATTTGCTTTCTGTTTGATTTCTAACATAAAGTTTATCCTTTCTTAGATTGGTATTTATCATATGATGCTGCCTGAGCAGGATCAGGGCCCTGTCACACAGAAGAGTTTTGCACAGGCAGAGAGGGCTCCATCTTAACCTTCATAAATTTAGAGAAAACTTCAGCCAATCTTTTTCACTTTCCTGACTTCCCTCATGTCTGTTATTATTCTTCTGAATCCCTTTATATTCTAAGCACAGTTTATTTTTGCATTAAGTTGAGGTGCAGTGCATTTTCTGTCATCTTTCCCGTCATTTGTTTACTGGGTGGCAATATCAAGCCAGGTATTAGTAACGATCAACTTGCAAAAGGGATGTTAATGCTGCCAGTTTCACTGACATTTTGGAATGCTTTTGGAGTTTATGCTTTGGTTAAGCCATCTGCAGAATTCCTGATAATGTTACCTTACTTCTGAGCACCTTTTGTTTTACACAGACGAGATTAATCCTGAATCTTAAATTTCAAAAAGTCATTTCATTTGAAATTTTGTTTTTCTAATTTCAGCTTAGAAACTGCATCTTGGTTTTTGACTTCTAGCTCATTGCATACTTGCATCTTCTATGCCATGGCTTTTTGGCAGGAAAGTATAATACCAAATACTATCCAACAAATATTTTGATGTAGTCATCTACAAACAGTATGATTTACTGACCAATGTGCAATTAACTTGAAGGTTCTTCATCTCAACAAACATGTATCTATTTTGTTGCTGTTCTTACATTCAGAAGAGACAAAAGAAAGGTAAAATAGTTAGAAGGTCACTCGCTACCAATCTGATTATTCTGTTTGTTTGCCCATTTGAGCTAAGAACTACAGACCCTAACTGCCATCTTGCCACAATGAAAAAAACCCTAAAATTAAGTCAGGGCAACTGGTAGGTTGGTAACAATCTTATTGGCTCTTGCAATCATAATTGTTTTCTTTACGTTTCCTTTTTCCCCTTTCCTTCTTATAATTCGTTATTCACTCACGCTTTGTTATTCAGACACTAAATTGTGGTTTCATGAACTCTGTCGATCAACGACTCTCTTCATTTGCTGATACTGTGCCTTCTGTATAGGAATTCTTATTCTCATTCTGGGTCACTGGGTGCTACCACAGTAAGAATAGATATTCACAAATGTTGCATAAAACACCTGGTAAATCTATCAGATAGCATTATTGTCACATTTATCAGGTTGACATTTAAATTATCTTAGTCATTTTCAGTATAGTGTCATCAGAAAATTTTTAACTTCAAACAGTTCAGGTGAAAATGCAGAATATGGAACAGAACAGAAGAAATAGTTAAAATAAGATGAAGAAATAAAAATATTTCCATTATTTTTATGCAAGTGAAGAATTTCTTATTCTCAAAACCATTTACACACACACAAAATCAAAACAAAACAAATAGTGATGGACTACTTGTCTCATAACTTGATAAATCACTTGTAAAATGAAGCAATTTTGAGATTTTCCACTATTTTTCTTGTCACTGCAAAGTACCCGACCACTATGGGCTATTTCTACCCCACTGTGATGAATTGGCACTTCAGGCAGCTGTGTTCCTTCTGTTGTGTAATATCAGCAGTCAAACAAATAGAAGAGCCATTTGAAATAAAATAAAATAAAATAAACCCACAGCTTTTCAGCTGATCATGTAGATATGCTCCAATTATATACAATTAAAGGGAGCAAAATTAAAAAAAATGAGAGGAATAGTATATTATAAGTAAAGATGTAGTGAAGGAATTAGAAAAGTAACAGAAAAAATGCTTAAACAAACAAGAAACCAACTAGAAAGTGTAGCCCTGTAGCCTAGGCAAAAGGCTGAACAGAATGGTCCTGCAACCTTATGCATAACTTTGTGTTTTATTGTATCATCCTGCAGTAGTTTTGACTGCATATGCAAGCACTCCTGCAATCCCTTGGGTCTGAACTGTTGAAGACAGCGAGCAAGACCTTCTCAGCGCACCATTTCCAGCTCTGGAAGTCATGTGCACCTTCAGTCTCTGAAGGCCCAAACTTTACTATGAATTATTATGACATTGAGCAGATTTCTGGCTAAGCCTCAGAGAATCATAAATGTTAAGACTTTTTTTTAAGTCTATTGCAAATAATCGAGGGCGATGAGAAGCCTTTTATTGAATAAAGGAATATTTATCTTTCTAGAAGGAAAGTCTAAAATTTTATTTCAGTGGCAGTGAAGATTTCACAGTGTCTCCTAATGATACTTACATATCCACATTAACTCCAGTAGCTTCCAAAGAGATCTAAAACCCTCTGAAACCCCTGCAGAAAGAGACACAGGATTGGAAGGCTGCTGTGGGCAGCAATGTCACGCAGCCCTGTGTATAAATCTGTCAAAAGCCACCTGGAAACTGGTTGATATTTTCTTCCTACCTATTCCTACAGCAAGTTACAGAACTTAATCCCTGTGACAGTGGAAATCCTTCGTATAATCATTAAGTTAAAGAAACGAGTCAAACTTTTTTTTTTAAATTTTATAAGCTTTATATGGTCATGTGAAATAATACCAATTCAATTCAATCTGTCATAAATTCAATCACTCAATCACTAAGTGAGGGTAAATGCTTACCAAACACATCAAAACCAGACTAAATGTTGATATATAAACAACAAG
Organism: Chauna torquata; assembly: GCA_013399475.1. Classification (NCBI taxonomy): domain Eukaryota; kingdom Metazoa; phylum Chordata; class Aves; order Anseriformes; family Anhimidae; genus Chauna; species Chauna torquata. The sequence goes on along the minus strand of VXAL01008561.1, from coordinate 224,188 downwards.
AATAAGTTCTAATGCAAATAAACATTCTGGAAGGGATAAAATCTAGAGAATTTCTAGAGGAAATGTCTGCAAGAGGACATTTCACTTCAGCTGATGATCTTGTAACTGGTGAATATAAAAGTTCACGAATTTTCCTCTGAATCATCTGGTATTGGTAACTGTCAGAAATAAATTAATAGATTAAGTGGATAATTGATTTAATCCTGTATACCACATTTTCTATTTTAAATTGAAAAAAGTTAAAAAGATTATATGTTAATAAAATTGTCTTCATAGTCAGTCAAAAACATCCTTGCAACCATGGAATTCAGAACTTTCAGAAGAGGAATGGTTACATCATAAATAAAATTATCCCTGTCCAGCATATATAATGTCACAACAAATCTACTTTTGCAATCATATATACACAGCACATTTATCAGGAGAAATTTCCAAAAGGCAACATAGATTTCTTAATTTCTCAGTGTAGGCAGGACCTTATGCCACAGGAAGTTCTAAAAAATAAATTCTGGGACACGTCTTCAGAGGAAGCAAAAGGGAAAACCTCCTCGACTTCAGCAGTGACTGGAACCTTACAGTTTCATTCTATGCTGTCAGTTATATTTTCCTCCTGTATTTCTAAAAACATTTTCAAAGTTACTCTTTGACAATCAGTCTGTAGTGTTTAAAAAAGAAAAAAAAAATGCTAGTATAAGTCAATCAACTTGTATGTTCTGCTTGGTTAATGACTGACACTAAAAGGTTTCATAATTGCTAAAAATTAGAACCTTTTATTAGGGAATGATGTAAAATCTCTGTAAACAAAGAAGAACCACGATACGGTATAGCTATGGCTAATGTCACACTATTTTTTTAATGGCAAATATGTTTAGCAATTTATTTATCAGACAGAAATCTGAGTCCTTATTACTGGCATTTGACAGAAATCACTAGCTATAGTATACAGAGCTTCTCAGACCCATCATTTACAAAAACTGTAATATTAAACAGACCCTCCATTGTGTCTAACACCTAATTATCTTGTCTAAGTGGTTTTGCCAGGCAACAAAGATAAACAATTAGCATGAAGGGTGGAGAATTTCAAAAGTTCAAAAACTGGTTGTATTTGAAGCAAGAATAAAGCTTTGATTCCTACCTGCGCGCTTAGGTTAAACCTATTTTTAGATTTTTTTAATACTCAATTAGAATCATCTTTTCAATATTTATTCTGGCCAGTGAAACAAAAAATCAATTAGATACACAGCATTGCTCAGAAGACAAGTGGTGAAGCCCGGGTAACCATGAAAAACCATGAAAATGCTGTATTTTACATAGGCAGAAACTTTGAAGGCTTTCTATATTTACTTGGGCTGTGAGGTATAATTTGAACTTGTACCCTCTCAAAATAAAATGATCTTCTTCCTACTTAAAGATTGAATAGTCCTATTTCATATAATTACCCACTTCTAAAATCTTATGCATTTTCAACTGTTTAACAGTTTGCTGCCTTTGTCAGACTATAATCCTCTGCATTTTCCAAAGTGAGTATTTTGGCACATGGATTCGTTATAGCTCTGTTTTTAAACTTTAGAGAAGAATATGTAAGCATACAAAGCTTAAAGAAAATCAATTGTACCCTTCATCTCCTTGTGGAAAAATCAAAACTAGCACATAGGAATGAGAATACTTGCACGGAAAATTTCCTCACCGGCACATTTGTCTGAATCAATCATATTTCAGAGCGTATTTCTGACTAGTTATGTTGCAAACGCCAATAGAAGTACAAGTCTCCAGTCACTCTATTCCATCCCTCAAACTTGAATGCTTTTGCCTTTAGGCACACAATATCTTAATTAAATACAATCCAGTGAAAGTGACAAAGGCTACACAGGTGTAGTGCTTTACGAGCCTGACAGCTGACCACTTTGCATTTACAATAAAGGTATGTTGCCTTCACATTATTTTATATGTCCTCGAATTACAAGAAACACTCGGCTCATCAGAAAATCAATTAACTGGACTCCAGGCTTTAATATAATATTTTACTGAGAGCAGGAAAGCTATTTCTAAGGACAAGAACTGTTTTCTATTGTTTCAAATACCTCATGAATTATTCCAGTTCTTAAGTAAGTAAATCGTGGACGTCCCACTGCAGACACGAACACAAAGTCTAAAGCACTCCGGATAAATTACAGTGTGACCATTCATAGAATCATGGAATCATCTAAGTTGGAAAACACCTTCATGATCATGACGTCCAACCACCAACCTGACTTACCAAGTCCCATCACTAAACCATGTCCCTCAGTGCCATGTTCACACTCTCTTAAATTCCTCCAGGGATGGGGACTCCACCACTTCCCTGGGCAGCCCGTTCCAATGCCTGATCACCCACTCCATGAAGAAACTCTTCCTGATGCCCAACCTAAACCTCCCCTGGCGCAACTTGAGGCCATTTCCTCGCTTCCTATCAGTTGTCATCTAGATTTGATGGTCTAGAAAGTATTAAAAAAAAAAAAAGTATTAAAAAAGCTTAAAAATGGATATTAAGAACAAACCTGCTCCCACACACAGATTTTGTTTTCCCAAGTTCAAAATGCCCTGGCAAAGGCACAGTGACACTGTCTACAGGTGACCTGGAGAGCTGCTGCTCCGCGTCCGGAAGGAAGCCCTTCTCAGCCTTGCAAACCAGAAAGCACAGACAGTGGTGAGAGGGTGACCGAGCCTGCTCTCATTAGTGTTGTGGGAGGAGAAGACTGAACCTTCATGTAAGGAGTTACATGCGCACCAGCACCAGCAGCACCCAAGGATTACAGCACTCTTTCAGTACCTCGTTTTGTCTCAGGGCTTTGAAGGTATACTTACAAGGTATACACAACTGCCTCCCAACATATAACTGCCAGTTAATGAATCTAATATTGTACACAAAAATCATAACCAGGACTTCAAAAGAGAACTACTCCAAGGAAATTGGCTTGTAAAAAATACAGCAGATTTTCAGAAAACAATACATTTTTGGTTTGCACAGGAGAAGCTAGTAAATACTGCAACTGGGACAGTAAAGCCAATAGGAAATGCTGCTTTATCATAAGATTCCTGCAGCAAAAAATACATCTTTTGCATTTGGGAGATATTGGGCATGTTGTGAAAACATAATAAAGTATTTCTGAAGAATTATAAATGTAGGAATTTGTACGGGATTATTCTTCTTATCCCCAATTGCTCTTTTGTCCTTTCATTGGTGAGGCAATTAAAATCTTAAATAAAAATTAAATGAATGCTAATGCGTGTTAATGCAGAACATATGAGGAAGGAAACCTGTAACAGCCTGTTCTAGCAACCAAAATTTTCTTACAGGCAAGCAAAGGTCTTTCTTTCTGAAGTGACCTATCCTATAACCCTTTTAAAGAATACGGGCTGATATAGGTAATTAGCTCAGCCAGAGCACTGCATAAATGCTTGCACAACACCTTTCAAAACCAGAATTTAGTAATCACAATAAACATGCTTTTTTAAAACATTGACTTGAAATGAAAACTGGATTCCTGACCTTAATTGAAGAATATCATCAACAATAAAGTGAGAAACTTGTGGCCTGGTGGGAAAATACATACCCCAACCAAGAATTTTCCTTTAGCAGCACCTGACTCTTCATAAGGATCACAGGAGGGATGGTGGTACCAAAAGTAATAATAGTAGCAGCAGCAGTATCACTAGTATAACATTAATAATAATAATTAAAAACCAACAACAACAATTGATGTATTACATTCTGATTACTGAGGGCTTTGCTATTGAGCCACAAATTAGAGAGCTTACTCAAAATTATCTGAACCCCACTGCTTAAGAAATCAACATGAAAATGCTGAGGTTTTCAGAACTGTCATAATCTCCACTCTATAGCATACACACACACACACACACACACACACACACACAAGTCTTTAGCTCTTTCCTGTTTGGAGTATTTCTGTTTTTGCTCTGTATTTAGAAATATGAAGATGTCATTCACTGTTTTCCCTGGCTGCATCCATTCTCATAATATTGTTTCCAGAGCTCCAAAAAGCCCAACAAATGATTCTTGTGTAATTCAAGAGTACATAAAATGGGCTCTGATAATTTCCAAGCACAGAGCTTTTAGCTCTAAAAATGCAGAAAGCTTCAGAATGTAACAAAGGCACAGATTTTGTGGTGGGAAAGGAACTGCCTCACCAGTGCTACTTCAATAAGTTCTCTGCTTATCTGTGGCATAGCAAAAAGATAAGATTTGCCAATTTGCATGAGTGTGTTCTCAAGTATTAGCTCTGCCCTATGGACTTCTTGCTTTCACGACCTATGTAGTTGTGGGATTTCACCTTGTTTGTCAACTGGTGACCAGCATAAGAATGCACTGTGGTATAGGAGCAGAAAATGAGGTCCTTGCTGAGAGAAAAATGTACCCTGATTTAACGTAAATAATTTTTAAATAGGGTTTTCTGAAAGGAGGGCAAATACAAGGCACAAGCTCTTTTTTTCAGTTTACAAATGACTTATTTCAACTGAATTTTAACCAATTTCTAATTAACTTAAATTAGTCCAAACCGAGTTCATTTGCGCATTAAGTCGTGGACGATTATAGAATGAAATCTTAATTTTGGCAGAACGAAGGTTACACTGAACATGCCAGATCTTCTGGAAATGACCTTGTCCAATTTTTCAGGTGACTTCAGAGTAAAATAATACCGCCTGCCCAGAGCATAGGAGCATGAGGCTTTGAATGACAAAAGTCAGAGGGTGTGCACAAATCTTCGCTTCCAGATCAGTGCATAATCCTCTCCAGCAGAGTGGCTGTGCAAGAGAAGGTCTCTTCCTTCCCATTCTCCCTGAGGTCTGACATGACATGACAGATCTGTCAGCTACATGGCTGTGAGGCATGACATCTGGCAGGTTTGCTGCGATGCTGATTTAACAGTGATTGAAAAGCAAAACTCAATTTGTAACTCTTTCACGATTCCTCCGTATCCATCAAGCATGAGACAAAAATCTACGCCAAAACTGTTCTGTCCTAGGAAGGAAGTGAGAGCTGGCATCACCCTTGCTTGAGAGGATGTAGAGAAAAGGTGTTGCTGACGGCTGGCAGCAGGCACCGGCAGCCCCCCATGGAAAAGCCACCCGGGCTCCCCAACCCTGAGAGCTGCGATGGAGGCTGGAGCTCGGCTCCTCCACTCCCTGCCTGCCCATTTGTAGGCTCTGGCTCCTGTTCTTACTCTCGCTCTGTGGGACAGCTTAGGGAGAACAGGGGTTATAGCTTGTTCTCCAACACCGCTGTTCTGAGCACTGTGGGAAGCAAAGAGCTCATTCTCCAAATTGCAGAAATATCTCTGTTTTATAAGGTGGTCTTAAAATAGCCAAGGCGCAGAGAGGAGATGGGGAATGGCATCTCATCGCAGTGCAGAGAATAAAGCAGATACTAGCCAAGTGTTACCAGTAGTCACAGGCAGAACAAGTTGAAATGTCCTTGTCAAACTTATTTTTAACTTTTCCCTTTCTCTCTTTTTCTGCATATATATTTTATATATGTATGTATGTCCACGTGTGTATTTATGCATAGAAAATACAGGCCTGGCCCAAGTGAAAAATATAATGAATTCATTCTGGTTTTGTCATTGTGTCTTCAGCAAAGCAAAAACATCATTCTAGGTAAGATGAAATACTGCCTCTTAAAATGAAACAAAATTTATCTTCCACAAAAGCACTTTATGTGAGCATGCAGACTGCTCATCATCTGTCCCCTTTTTGCTAGTTCTTCACAAACAACTTCAGATATAACTGGCCAATTTCAAACAAACTGAGAGAGTCCAAAAGACATATTTCTACAACATTCACAAGAATCAATAAATGCATAAAAACAGACCTACCAATAAATGTATAACTGTGAACCAGTCACAGCAGTTCTTTTCAGTTGTCCAGCCAAACCAGCAGGAAATACAGGAAACAGCCCCAAGCACAAATTTAAAGGAAATGAAGTTATACCAGTTCTACTACTCATACGACAAATCATTTTGTCTTAAAGAAAAAAAAAATTAAAGATATTTCTATGACAACTTGGGATAACATCTACTAAGAAGTGAAAGGCTGAAATTAAGTAAGTCTGACTTTGCTTAAAGACTTTATAAACGAAGGTGTTTATTTACTGCTTTCCTGTATCCAGTCAGTGATATCACTTGATATGGGAAAAAGTAATTTTTAAAAATTGTTATTAAAAAAAAAAAACCTAGAACTTACTAAATTAACCAAGTTCCAATTAAAGGCCTGTACTTCTGAGGGGACAGTGCAAAGACAATTAAAGTTTCCAGAGACAAATTAAGTGCAGTCAATTTTATTAAGCAGCATCATGTTTTTTTTATAGCTGACAAGAGTTCTGTCACCAGCAACAAATGAAAATACTTTGATTCTGACATCAGTGTTAAGCCATAAAAAGAAACAACATACTGCTTACGCCTCAGTTAAATCCCTCTGCTAAAAAGCATGCCTTTAAATAGTTACAGGCATACCTTCGCTGAAAAAGCCACAGCAGAATCTATGATAGCTTCAGAGTACGTAAGGAGAATATATTTCTAAACACTTTTCTCCCAGAAAATTGTTTATATTGAGCTGCTCAGGCATATCAAGAGGAACAATATGAGCAGTAACCAAACTCCTGAAACCAATGCATTTAGATGACAATTACCTTTAAACTGCAAGATATACTGATTACAAACTGTTCTTTTCACATTCTGCAGCATTTCCAGGGTTAAAATAAATTAATTTGCAACTGAGATAAGTGCATGATAGGAGGTTTTACATTCCCAGACTCCTGCGTATGTTAATGTACTACGAGATCAGTAATTCCTCTGGAGATCAAACCAGGGGCCTCCAATACACTACACTGCCAAGGGAATGAAAGGCCGTACGTAGCTGGATCACCTAAGCGAACTTGCAGAACCTTCTCTAATGTTCAAAGCAGTATTTTCTACTCGTCCAAGAAGCACTAACTGGACTAGACTCTTTTTCAGACAATCTGTGTGAATGTTGAAGTAAATTGGGTTTGATATGTTGAAAAAATTACCACATCCATGCTACAGAGATTTTGGAAAATGTAAAATATGTGCTTTAATGATCTTACAGACATTGATTCTATCCCTTTCACACTCACACTCACTCTAAAACTCCAGGCAAGAAACTGCCCATAGCCAGTAGATACTACCACCAAACAGGTACACAGAGTCTCCACTACTCCCAAAAGACATACTTAGTTAATAAACATATTTTGACCATAATTATAATGGATTTGTCTGAAAAATAAAGAAAGGTTTAGCAGATTTTATCTGAGAAAGTGTAGCTATACAACTCTAATATTATAACAAAAAAATGCATTTCAAAATGGTAATTTCAAATGCTGTAAATGGTGGACTATTAAATTTCAGATCATGTTAACCATCCAGGTTTCTTTTAAACAGAAAGGTTGACAAAAGCATCAAATCTCTTACGATATTAACGACAAAGCAACTGGTCTATCTTCGGTTTCAATACTGAAATTCTTTAATAGCTGCCATCTGAACCAGACTGCATATATGCAGTCTTAAATTTGCATGTTTCTTTAGTGAGCTCATGCAGAGCTACATGAGCTTCAGTGAACTGCAGAAAGATTGCAACCCCTTCGGTGCTCAGGGTCTGAAGGTCCCTTGTTCTAGCCCTAATATTAGTGTTCAGATAGTACCTACAACATGTAGGCTTGTATTAGAAGACACCAGAATATAGGCTGAGCAGAAAGTTGTCCTTCCAAATTCCAGTCAGAAGTTATAGCTTTCCATGCAACCCGTACACAGGGCTTTGGCTTTTATTTTTTCTTTCAATACTAAACGTACTTTAAGCATGCAGTTGTTTTGTCTTTGATACTATCTAGTATCTTGCAACACTTGTTCTGCTGCAAGGCCAGTTGTAGTTGTGCAACAAAACATTTCCAAATTGGTAGGACTTTCTCTCCGGTCATGATATTGAACTAATACGATTATCTTAACAGTTTACTAATAATTAACTCTTGGTCGGAGGCTCTACAGGATAAACTGCAACTTGAACAAATGTTTAAGGTTGAATTTTAAACAATTCTGAAAACATGTATGATGGAATGGATTGAAAGACTATTAACAAACACAACTACAGTGAGAAATCTTGATTAAAATAGCACAGATCTCTCCAGAAGAAACAGGGCTTGCATGGTGACGGTTTAAGAGTATATACCAACTATCTCACTTGGTGATAACAGAAAAGACGGGGTAAGAAGGGAATCATTGGTTTAGAAGACAGAAGCAGCATGGCAACCAGGGAAGCAAACCAAGCTGTTGAACACAACGTTGGACACTGGAGTAAGTAAACTCCGGTGAGTAAAATGTGTGCAGCCTCATCTATTGATGTGGGTGGTAGGGTGTTTCATGGCAAATTAGAGGCAGTAGAAGGTAAGAAATGTGACGGTGATTGACAAATTAAGCTTGGTAAGAACAAGGAAAACAAAGAGCTCAGTTCAGTACTCTGTCCTTTATACTTTCACTGTTGCACTGAGAGCTCTGTAGTAATTTGTATTAAATTGTATTGGCTGGGCTGCAATACAGATGCTTGAGAAACATAAATCCTCAATGAAATTCTTTGGTTTAGGAGGTAAAGACTCATTTGCATTGACTTCAGCTTTTGTAGTTTCTTTTTAAATATTTTTTTCACCTGAGGCAAACGGTGAAAATATTTCACCAATTTACATACTACAAAGGGCCTTTTCAAGCTGCTAATGAGTAACTAATGTGCTGCTAAAAAGAACAAGTAACCCATTAGTTGTGAAATAGTCCCACTGATACTGAAACTAACATTAAATCTGAAACTTTAGAAAAGGGAAATTTTTGTTCAGTAAATTCCTCAGTAAATTCCTGAATATTGTTGTGTCCACTTTTATATCTGTGTATAGTGGACATAGAGTAAAACAAATGAGAGACTGTTTAAGGAGACACAACATTTACAGCTCCGCTTGGTCTTTAAGGTCACACTCTCTTAAAGAGAGTAATTGTTCATCCTGGCACTTGCTGCCACTAAAACAGTTGACAGCAACTCTAATATCTAGTCAGTAGTGATAGAGATATATGTACCTAACCCCCAACAACCTACAACCTAGGTACAAGAATGCCTCTTGCATCTTTCAATTTGCTCCTACATTTTAAAGCTGGCAAGCACGTTCTCAAAGGAAAGTCACCTTCAGATACATATAGGCATTGCCACATATATACACACCCACAGCAAATGCCCACTTTTTCAATCAGACTAATTTTTATTAGTTTATTTTTTGATATGTCAGATGGGATTGCTGCAAAGTAAAAAAATTGTTTTATGATGCCTTTTCCAATCAGCATCACTGTATTTATTCCAAGCTAGCAATTAACTTCCTGCCTAATTTGTCACATTAATTTAAAATCAAGCATGCAGTGATGTTTAGAGCTACAGTCATGGCATTTCTGTTTGGCTGAGGTAGTGGTCACTAGCAGTTTCAATTTATCACTTTTAATTTAAACTCCCATGCCAATGATTTTATTTCTTAAAGCTATGACTGGCACTTATGGATTTCAAAATCAAAGGGAAAATAAACTACAGTTAAGAATTCAACCACTCAGATCAATGAAAAACTGTTTTATAACCGTGTGCGCTCCAGTTAAATCCCAGCTGCCTGACAGAAAGTATTTAATGTTTCCAAAAGTTCTTTTCCCACTTAAATATTCAGAACACCTTTTTATTGCAGCAGTAAGCTACTACTGGGTTGGCAGAAGTGGACCGCTGATGTTACATTCTCAGGAAATACAGCAAAGCAAGTAAAGGTGGATGCATCAACTTAGAGAAGCATACACTAATACCCAAATGGCAGTCCATGGACTGTTTGAATGTTACTACTGTACGCCTTTCTCTTTTAAGACTACTGATATTACGTATTATTTCACTATTAGAAGTTGACAGCAAAAGCATAAGAGAAATCAGTAAAAAGAAGAATATCATTAAACCTATTACTGTTAAAATAAATGTCAATTATGTTTCCAGACTTCTATGGTGGTGAACAATCTGGATTATTTGGTACAAAATCTCACAATTAGCAGTTACTTTGGAATTCTTTAATATCCCTTTAAAAAAGTAAATAGATACATATTTTATGCTATTATTTGCTAATATATTTACTAAAATAAATCCAATCATTTCATGAAAGACTATATCCATGTGTCTGTGTATAATGTTGGCATACACATATGTACACACACACACAAGAAAAATAGAAGGAGAGAAGCAAGAGTCCATATATTTTTCCGTACTACTCTGTATGACAGAGTAAGAAACATCATACCATTCTTGTTCCATGGAACCTAAGAAGTCATTTAAGAATGTTAAACAAGGCAGCACTTGGTTATTTTGGGAGGATGGTTTTTTTTATTTGCTTGTTTTTTATTCTTTTTTTTTCTTTTTTTTTTTTCCTAATCAGCCTTTCCTCAATCACGTTTTTCCATCCAGAAAGGAACTGTTATGATTTTTAAAAGGGTTAAAATCTTTAACAATCTTTTGGTAAATCCATATTTTTTAGTTTTGAGATCATTAATGTCATCCAAACACTAAAGTTTTTTCCACATCTTTGCTGTGAAAAAGCCAAAGATGACTTGAGGGCAATTCTCTCTTTCATTAAACTCACTGTAGTTCCTTGAATTTACAGGATTATCAATTCCTACTCTGCTACTTTGAGTTGCTTACCTTCCCAAATTTTTCCTCATTAAAGTAGCCAAAAGTAGCATGGTGTGCTTTGTAGCCAAATTTCCCACACAGAAAATACACTTCAAGAAAAAAAATGAAGCGAAGCAGTATTAATTACAGGATTGACAAAAAAA